>PVLD010019468.1:0-36341 GCA_004027595.1 Dinomys branickii
GAGAGGTTTTATATACATGTTTCTATGCCCCTGATAAATGCAATAATATTCTACTACAAACTTGTACCAATAAAAATAATTATAATAATTTATTAAATATAAATAAAAATACCTGAAAAAGATTTATATTTCTTAAAACTTCAGAAAGACTGAAAAATTTGAAAAATTGTGTGCCTTCTGGATTGAGTATGCAATGAAGGAATTAACTTTGTCCTTTAACAGAGTGAAGTGATTCACCATAACTTAAGAGCAAATGGGAAGAGAAATGTAGAATGTAATTTTAATATATGGAAATAAGTGTCCAGTAATGAGATTACAAAATAAAATTATATCATTTTCTTTATCAACTATTCAGAAATACAGGCTGCAAACTTGTTATCTAAGAATATTGTGAGAGACAGTGAAATACTTAATTCTATTACAAACACCACACAATTCCAGTGTTTTTTTAAAGAGTCACTGTTTTCAATTCATTGAGCTATTTTCTTGAATTTCAGAACATTTACTAAGAATATTTACTTCACTAGTTTATCTGACTCTTTATTATCTCTTAGAATTTATACTAAGTGCAATTGTAAACTGGAACACTGTAAAATAAGAACACGTTCTACTGGCTACAATTTAAATGGCTGAGCTAAGGAAGAGAAATATTTTACAGTATATTCAGGCAGATATATATTTATAAAAATAACTCTTTTTAAATTTTTATTTTAAAGAGAAGAGAAAACAATGGTATAAAATTTGAAAACAAGATTGTAGTAGAGTAACAACGTTCAGTACATTGTGCCTTGTTATCTTCAAAGTAGTTGCTCATGATACAAGATACAGGCATGAAACACCCATCAAGCGATATAGGCATATAGTAATTCTTTTAATAATCTAATAGCAATTAGTAGTATATCTAAACTCTCCTGTGTGTGTGTGTGCATACATACATTTTTTCCTTTCCCCTTTCTTCTTCTCTCTGTTTCCTCATTCCCATTTCTCTTCCTTTTTGAGTATTTTCTTCCTATTTCACAATATCTATTGTACATTTGGGGTCTTATTTATTCTTTCAGCTTCTTACACTAGGGAGAAAATAGTATGTTTGCACATGTGAGACTGATTTATTTCACTTAGGAGTATGAACTCAAGTCGCATCCGTTTCTATAAATGTCTCATTTGTCCTTTCTAGCTCAATATTACTCCATTGTATAAAAATAACACATTTTTTAAATCGATTCCTCAGTTGATGGACAGTTTTGCTTTTCCAAAATTTTTCTATAACAAATTGTGCTGCGTTAAACAGGGGCGCACATATATCGCTGTGGTATGATGTTTTTAACTCTTCTGGGAAAATATCCAGAAGCAGAATAGCTGAGTTAAATAGTACCTTTAATCCTACTTTTTTGAGGAATCTCAAGACTCACTTCCAAAATGGTTGCACCAGTGTATATGGCTACCAACAGTGATCAAAGACTGAACCCAAAAATGGGCATCTGAGAATGCAGTATGTTTTATAAAAGAGGTAAACCAATTGGCAGAAATCCTAATGACACAGAATAATTTAAAATAAACACCCAACATATAGTCTTATTAATATTTATCCCCTGAAAATATATTTATTGAGCACCAGTGATGTCTCAAGAGCTCGTTCTAGTACTGAGCTACAAGATTGTATTATTTATTTATTCATTTTTGGTACTGGGAATTGGACTCAGGACCTTGCACTTGCCAGGCAGGTGTTACTTTGCTGAGCAATATCACCTGCAGAAAGACTCTATCTTAGTAGGGAAGTCAGTAAATAGAGTTTGAAACATAGTGTATAAAAAATACAGTGTTACATAGAACATAAAACAACTTAGAAATAGAGCAATATGAAAGACTATTAACATGCTAAAAATGAGCTTGAGTATTGTGATAAAATGGTCAGTGACCAGTGGTACAGAAGCTATTGTGAGGAGGAGGATGAAGGGAGAGTATGCAAGCGAAGGAGCCCTCTGCTTTTCTATGGAAAGAAACTTTCAGGAAAAAGGATCTGGATGTTCCAGGATAACAGGATAGAGTGGAACTGCTGAAGGACAATGAAAAAGAAGCACTTGTATGGTTGTAATCTGCTAAAATTATGAAAGAGTAGTACGAGATGAGTTAGGTACCCCTGAAAGACAAGAGTAAGGAGTTTTGATTTTATTCCAATTATATAAGAAAGTCATTACATAGTTTTGAACAAAACAGTAACATTAGTTTAAAATTTTAGGAATAACAGTGGCTATTCTGTTGAGAATACACAAAGATAGATGATGATAAGTTACAGTATTAGGTTGGAAGTGTCTAGGATACCTATTTTTTTAAACTAGATTTTACAGGAAATGATAGTGGATTGTATGGAATTGTGGAATAAAGAAAGAAGTCATTAGACTTTTAACATACTCAAGTGATTACTGGTGGCATCATTTACTGAAGGAGAAACTGTATGACAAGGAATTTTGTTAGAAAAATCAATAATTTTGTTTGAAATATATTTTGATATTCACTTAAGACGTTTAAGTGAAGACAAGGAGGAGTAAGTTGTTTACTTAAACTTATTTTTTATTAGGGGTGTTGAATATTTCTAATATGCCTATTTATTAGTCAAATTTCTTGGTGAATTATTTATTTCATGTCATTTTCTATTGGAGGCTTTTATATTATTTACAAAATGTTGGTATGCTGAACAAAAATCATATTTTTAGAAAATAGTATATTCTACTTATATATTATTTTACTTTCAAATTAAGTTTTAAGGACATAAAATGTACTCACTGAGAATAGCTACTTTTTAGTGATTTTCATTACAATTTCCTCTGCTGTTTTAACATGTAGCCCTTGAAGTTTTTTGATAAATATTCAGGATTATTTATATTTCTTGTATAATTTTAAAACGTTACTTGATGTTAATATTTAGTAATTCATTGGACTCAACTTCTTATCTCACTTTCTGAGTTATCTGAAACATGTACTGAATTTTTCCAGCTCTGCTATACTTCCTTCACAGTAAACATAAAAATAATTCAGTTCTTTTTATTATAATATTTTATCTCTATTCTAATGAAGTGATCTTTCAGCTTATCAGTATGCTGCACTACTGTGTTAAACTTTATAAATTTATACATTAACTGTCGATTATATATAATTCCCTTAATATATCAATTTTTATTTAAAAAATAGGCACACAAGTGAAAATATTGGTGCAGAGAATTGTGTCACTGGATTATGCCTCAGGAGAAGCAAAAACAAATATAGCTAACACTGTCAAAAACAGAAATCTAATAAAGATTTGCAGTAATCAATCTACTATATACCCTGAAGAAAGCCAATTTAAACATTATATATATAGAAATCTGACAGGGAACTAAAAACCTGCCATTATAATAGATAAGACAGGAAAAAATGCAAGAGATTTAAAGATTTTAGTGACCACATAAAATAAGAATATTTCCTGCAGAAATAGTTCGACACACTCACTAAAATGAATGACTGAATTCCATTAAGAAAAACAATAGTAAAAAAACGAAAAAGAATAATAAACTCTCTATGGATTTAAGGAAAGACAAATTTGTAGCTATCACATTATAACATTTGCATCTCAAACAACTAGAAAGACATTAAACTAAATAATACAGATTTGTGAAACAACATAAAATAAAAATATAATTTTTACAAAAATAATTTAAGATGGTCATGTCAAGAAAATAATTAAGAGATATACCAAGGAAAGTATAAAGCAATAGAAGTTGTCCAGTTGTCCCTGAGGGAAGCACAAATTTTACACTTACTAGAGAGAGAAAGTGAATACTTTTTTCTTGTTTTTGAATTAATATTTTTATCCATACATTTTTGCACCAAATACTGATTACCTTAATTCTATGCAACTGGTATGTGTACATAAGGCATCTTAATTCTGTTAACGTACCCTTCCCTTCCCTTCCCTTCATCCTCCATGCTTCCATTTCTTGTTCCCTTGCTCATTTACAAAAGATTTATCTCCCTATGTACTATTATTAACTTTTATTTTTCTCTCACTTTATTTATACTTTAGGTTTTCCACAAAAAGAAACCATGTGATTCTTAAGCATGTGTGTGATATACTTCACTTAATATAATGGTCTCAATGTGCTTCTATTTTCATTCAACTGATTCAAATTTATCCTTCATTTTACTAAATTTTTAAAATGTGTTCAGATAGCTAAAGAAAGTATGAGCAATTCAGTGAAGTAAGATTAAAAGTGTGATTTAACAAAAATTAAAACAAAGCAATCTGTACTTTTAAGAGGGAAGCAAATAAAATTTGTGAGGTTAAAAATTACAATGGAATTGAAAAACTCACTACAGGGATCCAAAGCACATATGAGCAGCCAGGAGAATAAGCAATTTGGAAGATAGGTTAAATAAAATTTTGTTTTTTAAGAATAAAAATAAAGAAGATATCCAACAATGATAAAAATCAACAGAATTTTAAAACTCAGACAGACAGAAACAAAAATGTTACATCTAAAGTTTAGAATTACCATTGGAATTACCACAGGCTTCTCAATGCAAACCTTAATGGGCAGAAGAGCTTGGAGTGAAGTATTGTAACTGCTAAAAGCAAACAACTTCCAACCAAGATCAACATACCCAGGAAAACTTTTCTTCAAAATAGATGGAGCTATAAGAACATTTTATGAAAGAGACTAGCGGAAGAGACATATTACTATGAAAACAGTCTTGAAACTGCTCAACAAAATCCTAGACTGAAACAACAAAACTAATAAAGCTGAACACCCAGATGAAGTGAAAACACTAAAAGGTCAATTGATAAACAACAACAACAAATAAGAAGTCACTGACAGAAAAAAGAAGTTCATTAATAAAAAAAATCAATACATCTCAGTAATATGTTTCAAGGTCTGTGGCATCAAGTCTCCAATTTAGAGACACACATCAGCAGACTGGAGTTTAAAATTACAAGAGTCTGTTGCATTTAAGAAACTCATCTAATCGAAAAAAATTTCATGGAGTAAACGTTGAAATATGGAAAACAATATTTCATGCACTAGGACCTTGAAAACAAACATGGGAAGCAATTTTAATCTCTGATATGACAAATTTCAAGCCAACACTAATTAGAATAGACAAAGTTCACTACATACTAGATAAAGGAACAATCCACAAAGAAGACATCACACTTATATTCATGCTCCAAATAATAGAACACCCATCTTCATAAAAGAAATACTGCTGACCATAAAACAATAAATAAATATTAATACAATCATGCAATATCTTAACACTTCACTTCTGCAAGGAGATAGGCAAACTAAAAAATCAGTAAAGAAATATCAGAACTGAACAACACACTTGAATAGATATCTACAGAGAATTCCACCTTGCTTCAAGTGCAACAAAGTACACAATTTTATCTGCAGCACATGGTACTCTCTCTAAAATACATCATATAAACTTAATTTAATATAAAAGAATCAAAATCACCCCATGCATACTATCAAAGCATTGTGCAATGAAATTAGGAACTATTGACAGGAGAAATCACATAAAATGTGGAAGCACCTAGAAAATTAATGACACAGTCATAAACAACAAATCAGTCATGGAAGAAATCAAATAAAACATTTAAAAATTATGGAAGTTAATGACAATTTTTGAATGTAAAGACATGATACTATAGTGATACATACCAATGTTTACAGCAGCACATTTCCAAATAGCTATAACCTGGAAGCAGCCTGCTCATGCATCAATAGATGCATCATGGAATAGTACTTAGCTGTAAAAAAGGATAATTTGAGATATTCGTATGAAAATCAGTGCACCTGGAAAATATCATCTTGAGTAAAATAAATTGGACTCACAAGTTTAAAGACCATATAATATCTATTTCAATAAGACAATAATTGAAGACTACAATAAGGAAGGGACAGGAGACAGGGGGATAGATTGCCTGTAAATGGGAAGCGCTCCAAGACAAGGTAGGTGAGAAAAGAGAGGAAATGTGAGCTGCATAGAAAAAAGATATGCCATGTACAGGAACCTCATAACCTAAGTGAACATAATTATTACAAGTCATATGCAGATAACACTGAAAATGACAAGGGTGAAAATGGGATATTTAGAAGAGGAGGGTGGGAGGCAAGAGGGAATAAGAAAGGAAATAAAGAACAGACTCAAGCTGTGTTATGCATATGTCCCTACTCCCCAATATGATTATAAATTGCATAAACGGCAAACACATATGAATAAAAAAATACATTAAAGAAAATGTTCAGTCAAAGATTCATACTAGAGGCAAAGAGAAGCATTATGTATTGATAAATGTATGAAGTCTTAGGATGTAGTGTTTATAAACATTTATAAATGAAACAACAGAATGCCAAAGTACATGAAGCAAATACTGACAATTTAATGGAGAAATAGATAATTTTAAATAGTTGTTGTGCTCCTCAATAGCTTACTTTCAATGATAAATGGAACATCTAGACAGAAGTTTAAAGAAGAAAAATGATTGTAGTACTATAAAACAATAAGACCTAAGACACAGATGGGCAACATTTTATTCAACAGAAGTAGAATGTACATTTCTCTCAAGTATATTTGGAACATTATCGAGAATAGAACAAACATTAGGTCAAACAGAACATGAATAAATTTAGAAAGACTTAATTCATGCAAAATATCTTATCTGACTATAATATATAATAGCTAGAACTCATGAAAAGAAATAAAACTAGAAAATTAACAAATGTGAAAGGTAAACTTATGCACTTTGTCAAAGACTATATCACAAGGAAACTTGAAATATTTAGAAGTACAGAAAAGAATACAGAATATCAAAATATATATGAGATAAAGTGAAAACAGTTCTCAGAAAATTTTTTACAACTAAAAAATTACTTGATTTTTAAAAATCTCTAACAGCATAATGCATTTTAAGGAAATGCAAAAGGAACAATAAGCTAAAGGTAAAGTTAGTAGAATAAAGGGACTAATAAATTTAAAAACAATGATGAAATAGATAATATAAAAATATGCAAAGCAAAAAATAAAAATTTGATTTAATGAAGATTATTAAAATTCATATAGTTGTACTATATAAATAAATGGCAAATTACTAAAATCAGAAGTAAACAGGAAAATGATGTGGATATTAAAACAAAAATGTTATAGACAGAATACTAATTGTAAGCATGTGCTCACAAATTATTTAAATGAAATGAGAAAAATTTTAAAACACAGAAAATCCTAAATTTAATAAAGAAATGGAAAAACGGAGCAGATTTCCATCAAAAGAGAAACCTAGAATAGCAAAAGCTGTTATGGGTAACAAAGGCAAGGCAGGAGGCATCACAATCCTTGACTTGAAATTATGCTACAAAGCCACTATGATAAAATCAGCATGGTACTGGCAAAAAACCAGACCTCAGTATCAGTGGAACAGTTTAGAAGATGCAGACCCAACGACAAACACACTCAGCTACCTTGTAGTGGATTGATAGCAGGTGGTCAACTTATAACTCCCAGGTGAACTGAGTAAGCATGCTGTTGGGTGTGGGAGTCCCACCTGGGGATTTTTGCCAGCAGCGTAAGAGGCAGAACTGGAGAAGGAAAAGTTATGACTGTTGGGAGTGGAGAAAGGCTGTTGCAGCTGGTGGAAGCTGTTGGTAGTTTTGGAGGAGCTCGTCATGCTGGCTTTCCTGATGAACTTGGTTGTTTTCCTCCTGCAAGGATCTTGGGATGTCTTTGGCACTGAGAATGGCTTTGGTTCACTTTGGGGGAGCTCAGGTCCTCACTTTGAGCACTGCTTCCTGGATCCAGAGGGGAAAATGGTTCGCTGATGGCCTCCAGGAGAAGCTTCTGCTTTGGCTTCCCTGATGGGAACTCAGCCATCTCCATCACTGGAGGAGCTCAGGATCTCACTGTTCCTGAGGATGGCTGTGGTACCTTTCTGGGAAGCACTGGTTCTTCTGAGCATTGCTTCCTGGATCCAGGATCAGCCTGCTAGCACAAATCTTTTATCCTGCTGGCACAGACTTTCCAGATTCCACCACTGACCTTTGGTCCTTCCCAGCATAGACCTGTGAAACAGACTGCGTGAGACATTGTTGTGGGCTCTGGGCCTCCAGCTGGATTTGTGGGAGGCATTGTTCTGAGCTCTAGGTATTCAGATGGACTCCTGAAGGAAATTTCCATCAAGGATCCAAGGATCAGGCCATCAGCTGGATTCCTTGGTCTTAGTGTGTTGACAGATTTCCTGTACTCTTTTGTATATTGTTCTTTGGGTGGCTATTATAAATAATCTTATACAATATGTGTCCTGTATTACATAGTTTCCCTTGCAGAATAACTCCCAAAATCAACACACACCTTATCTTTGACAAAGGGGCCAAATATATTCACTGGAAGGATAGTCTTTTTAATAAATGATGATGGGAAATTTGGCTGTCCACATGCCAAAGACTAAAACTAGACCCATGTCGGTCACTATTTACTAAACTATTCAAAATGTATCAATGATCTAAATATTAAAACAGAAACACTGCATGTACTGGAAGAGAAAATAAGTAGAAATCTTGAAGATATAATTGTAGGCAAATTTCATCAATAAAAACTGAATTGCATGGGAAATACTCCAATGAAGCATGAACTGGAATCTCATCTTATTAAAGAGATTTGCACATCAAAACAAATTGCCAACAGACTAAAAAGACAACTCACAGAGTGAGAATATAATTTTAGCCAACAGTCCCTCAAAGGATTTATATCTAGAACATGTAAAGAACTGAAAAAAATCAGACCCCTCCAATTGAAAGACCCAATCCAAAAATAGGCATCAGAGATGAATGAGCAATTCTTAGATGAAGAAATACGAACAACAATAGAATGTATGAAAAAGTGTTCAGCATCACTGGTCATTTGAGAGATGAAAATTAAAACAACACTGAGATTCCAGCTCACCCTAGAAAGAATGGCTGTCATCAAGAAGTCAACCAACAACAAATACTATATGGGCTGTGGGGCAAGAGGAACCCTTCTCCACTGTTGGTGGGAGTGTAGACTGGTGGAGCCACTGTGGGAATTAGTGTGAAGAATACTTTTAAAACTAGGATGAGAGGTCACATTTCACCCAGCTATTCCTCTTCTAAGTATTTTCCCAGAGAAATTTAATAATCAGCCTACAATACTATATGTGCACCCATGTTTATAGCAGCACAATTTGTTATAGCTAAATCTTGGAAATGATTCAAATGTCCATCACCTGAGGAATGGATAAAAAGGATGGGATGTTTTTATACAGTTAAGTACTACTCAGCTACAAAGAAAGACAAACTTGAGACTTTTGTAGATAAATGGATGCAAACTGAGAGCATACTCATATGTGAAATAAATAAGTCTCACATGTGTAAACGTCATATCGTCTCCCCAGTGTAAGACGCTGAAAGAGAAAATAAGAGCCAAAGTGTGCAATAGATACTGAAAAATGTGAAGAAACTGTTCAAAAGGACAGAGAAATTGGAATGGGGGAAAGGAGAAAAAAGAAGGAAGGATATATATATATATATATATATATATATATATATATATATATAACTATACTACTAATTTCTATTAGTTCATTGAAAGGAAGGGTTGTGCTTCTATTCTTTGATCAGTTTTTCTTGCCCACATCTTGTATTCTGAGCAACTACTTTGAGGATAAAATAAGCAATGTACTAAACATTAGTCTCCTCTCTTGGTTTGAAATTTTTGTCATTGCTTTTAGTGGTTTTTCCCTTAAAAATTAAAAAAAGATTGAATTAGTAATTGAAAGCCTCCCAACAATAAAAATCTCACCAAAAGCGACTTTACTGAAACATTCTACCAGAATTTGAATAAAAAGTGAGTATCAATACTTTCAGTCTCTTAAATAACTGTAAGAAGAGTTTGTAATTCATTCTGATACTACTAAATTACTGAACTAATACCAAAACCAGGCAAAGGCTTTAATAAAAAAAACACAGATAAATATAGTTTATATTTATAAATATATGTGCAAAAGCCATCAGCAAATTTCTAGAAAACTTTATCCAGCAGTATATTATTGATTCATAATTATGCCCCAGTAAGATTTATTATAGAGAATGTAGAGAAATGGAGAGTATTATAAATTGCTAGTGGGAGCATAAAATGTTCATCCAGTATTCAGCCATTGTTTCTCAAAAAACTGAGCATAGATGTACCACTTGACCAAGCCAAATCCTACATGTATTCTATTCCTATGTACATGTTCAAAGATGCTGAAAACAGATACTCCAAAAATGCATACTCCTACACTCCTTCTCAGTATTCAAAAGGTGGGAAGAAGTCAATCATCCATCAAAGGATGAACGGGCAAGCACACTGTGATATATACACATAATGGCATACCATTCATCTATGAAAAGTAATGAAGTGCTGATGGAAATGAGAACATGGATAACATTATTGTAAATGAAAGACATTTGATAAAATGATGACATATATGATTCATAATTTAAGATGCCCTATAATACTTCAATTCACAGAAACAGATGAAGTCATTGTCAGGTGTTGGGAAGAGAATATAGGGGAAGTAACTAATATAGGGAGGGTTTATTTTTGAGGTTATGAAAACAATTTGGAAATAGACACAGAAAACACTTATCCAACATACTAAGTGGCACTAATATGTGCAGTTTTAAATGATTAGTTCTTATTTTTGTATAATATGAATTTAATAGCAATTTGAAATTTGGTTCCATTTTATTCTTTCACATTAACTTAAAATAATTTTTGAAGTTGCTTTCCCAAAACATTCTCTTATGATTTCTACTGGAAGTGCAATAGATAGATAGATAGGTAGATAGATAGATACACATACAGGTATAGATATATATGATGTATTGATCATTTTCATATGCTTATTTTTTCACTTTTTAACTTTTAAAATTGTTTTTGGTATATATTTTGGAAAAATTCATTGTAGGAATCTGGTACATAGACATATCACGTCTTGACCCATTTTGCACTCCCTTCCCGTCTCTGCCTTCCTACCTCCCACCATCTAACCTCATCTACAGATCCCATTTTCATGCCCACATATTCTATCTCCCTGTTTACTATCACCTTTTTCTTATTTTGCTCTTTAAATTACTTACACTTAGGGTTTCTCATATAAGAGAAACCATGTAATAGTTAACCTTATGTGTTGTATTTCACTTAGCATTTATTTAACTCACTACAGATGATTATTATTTTAACTGCAGTTATTCCAACATACAAAGTTGAATTGTTAACTCACTCATTTGAAAATTGTTTACTATATCACAGTTGAAAAAGATACATATACCTTCGCTTGTAATAATAATGACAAAGAATAACACTAAGCCTGGAAAGTTGGCACACGTGTGTGACTTCGGCACTCTGGGAGGCTGAGGTGAGAGGACTGAAAATTCAATCCCAGCCTGAGAAACTTAGAAAGACACTGTCTCAAAATAAAAAGAAACAAAAAAGACCAGGAATGTAGCTCAATCAAAGGCCTCGTTCCAGACCCTGAGTTTTGCCAGACCAAAACACAAAAACACACAAACAACAAAAGCAAAACCCCAGAATAACCCTAAAAGAAAACGTTAGAGTTTAGATAAGTGCTTACAGGATAAAAATGTCTAATGCTAATTCAAACTGACAGAAGACCGAGAATACACAGATATTTAGTTGCCCTGATCCACTGAAAAATGGCTTTCAGTTGAGGATGGTTTTAACTGAATGCTACAAACATAAATCCCCATGACAATTAGAAGACAAAATAAAAGATATTGTGTTGGATATATAAATTACAAAGTTGAGTAAATCCGAATAGATGGATTCATATATTAATTACATGATTAAGAAAAAATTTATTTTCCATCTTTTCACTCTGTAGTCTTCAGAGCATCAGCTGTGGTTCTTTTGCTAGCTCTCTTCATGGCTTCAGGATTTAGTAAACGGAGACAGTATTCCATCCCTGAGACTTCTTAACAGTATGTAAACTTTCGGCAAGACTACACAAACGTATAGAGTGCTTAGTTTCTTTATATAATACTAAATAGAATAGTGTGATTTATTGATTATATATATAAATATATGGGTGTAGATATAGATTTCTTTGGTAAATGGAATAAAATGAACTACGATTCACTCACTGAAAATGATTGGCCCTCTTGGTGGAGGTGAACACTAAAATAATTAGACTCTGATATACAAAAAGTGTGTGCAGATTTTGAGTAGCATCCAATATGACTTACTACAAAAGAGAACACACAATCCATATCCAAGGACAAGAAACCCAAATCAGAAGATAAGCAAACAATTTGCTGACCATCAGTTCCCAAGTTAGAACCATATGAAATATCCCAGCGGTGGGATATTATCTGAGAGCACAGTCATCGAATAAATAATCTGTGAAAGACTATTTGATATGACTGATTTTTATACCTTATCCTAATGAGATTCTTTACAGCTGTGTAAGTTTTGTGCTCTTAAAAGTAATATTGCCATGAGCTCCTTATACCTATGTAATGTTTTCTAAGCTTTAAATAGTAGAGAAATTTTAGGATTTTTAAAATATGAATGTTCAAGCTGACTACATAATGCTATATACTTGAAGCATTATTATGCAATTTCTATGAAGCTATGAAGAACACAGTTCAATGGAATATATTTTAGGTTACTTTTTCATGTATCACAAGCATACATTTTTTGAGAAAGTACCTGCAAGACACATTCTCCTGTTGAGCATAGAAAAACAAGCAGATGGCGAGGGTAGGGAACAAACAGGTAGAAATCATTGGTGATATTCTATTCTATTCTTGATACTGGGTGTTCTGAACTACATTACACTTTAGAAAAATTTAAATGTCAGAACAATGCATCTTTGCAGAATATTTGTTGCACCAGTTCTGTTCAGTTGACCTACTTATTTTTGTCGAGGCTATGCTTGCCTGGATAACATGGATTTGTTATATAGAATCCTGTATTCTTGTTTCATGTCTTACTCATACTTTCCTTGAAAATAAGGTTGCACAGTAATAGGAAATAGGTAATCACCTTTTACAAAGTCCAGTCTTCATTCCCCCTTCTTTGTTCTTTACTAGTGTTAGCACATAATTTTGTACTAGTAAAGAATGTGAAGAAACTTAAAGCTTTGGATTAAAAGCAAACGTTCTTATTCAGATTTCTGTCATTCACAATCGCTTGTTTGTTCGTTGGGTTTTTTTTTTTACACTTTTAATGTGTCCTCACTTTTTTTACACTGAGGTCTCTATGTTGCAATTTATTTACTTTGGTGTCCTTCTAGAATGTTTCTATACTGTGTATGCATCTATAATGTGTATCAACCTATACTCTAAAATTTACATAGATTACAATTAATTTACATCTACCTACAGTCCTTGTATGAATTTCAAAGATGGAAATCCTGACAATTTTGAGTGACTACTTTAAGTGTTTCAAAACACAGCTAAGCCTTTTTATATAAATATTCAAAACTGAAGTAATAACTTTAATTTCTCTTTTACAGAGAATGACAAATTTATTGTTTACTTTCCTCTTCCTCCACCTGTCCCTGTATCTGTCTTAACTAGTTATATATGTGCTTAAAGAGGCTGCGATGTAGGTCGGTGGTATAGCAAAGGCCTGGCTGTGTGAGGTCCCATATTTGATCGAACGTATCAACTCAAAAACAAGGACAAATGATTAAAAACATTGACATTAAAAAGTGAAAATTTTAATATGTTCTGCATTCTTTCCTTTTTAGCTTTTCCTTGTACTTTATTTTCTATAGTATTATATTTCTTTACATGCTCAGTATGAACACGAGCTTCATGAAGTGAAGTGCTTTATGCTTTATTCGTCTTTACTGCATTTCAGTTTTCAATACATTCCACCCTGAAATCTTATTTTGACTGACCTTTCTGCCACCTAATATATATTGTTTTATATTTTTTCACCTTCTCATATCTTTTGACAGTGGTGGGATATTATCTGAGAGCACAGCTATCTAATAATCTTTGAAAGACTAGTTGATTTTAATATCAATTATATATCTTGAGAAATTTTTAAAAATTTGTCTATGCTTATGTTTCTTCCTCTTTAAAGATAACACCTACCAATGATAATATTAACACGAATAGCATTATTGGGAAGAATTGTAAGCTAATGAATATAAATTACCTACTTCAGAACCCAACATATGTTAATTACTAAATAAATGTGTTGTTTTGTGTACTTCTTTCCCTCTTTTACTTCAATAACATGTATGATCACACATAATGAAGTGTGTTTGTCTTTTGGGCCATAATGTTTTTCCTGCAAAAATAATACTGGTATTGATTGTCTCTGGCATTTACTGTTATAGTGCAAAATCCAGAGGTCAGTAAATTCATTCATTATAATTTATTTTGCTTTTTGTCATTTTCATTAATTTAATCGCTATCAGATTATATCTGATGCTTTTTAGTCATTGTCCAAATATAGCTTTTCTGAATAAGTATACAGGTATATTTATTTTGTCCTCTCTTCAGGCCAAAAGGGCCCAGTTATGCATTATACCAGATATTGTCATCCTTAACCAGCAACACATATAAATACACCGAACGGCACGACCACTATACCAGATTTAACATGCCAAGTGACTGTAAGTTATCTAGTAGAACAGTACACAGCCTCATATTCATAGATATCCTGTTGATTTCTAAAATCCCACTACTTCCCAGGAGTCTTGGGCATCATGGATTTGAGAATCTACTGCTAGCAAAGAAGTGTGTAAAGGGGCTAGTATCCCTTCCCTTTACCATAGCCAAACTATTTGGTCTACTTAACTATATTCTTGTAAACTGCAACTCTTGGTGCATTTCACTTTTAATTTTCATGCCCCTTATGTATTCTCTGGAATATCACAGACATAGTTATAATTTATGATACAAGTAGTCATTTTCTCCTTAAATCATCTTTAAATTTTTCTTTCATTCTCATTCATGGGACAAAATACTTGACACTCCCTAGTTAAAAGCAAAGAAAAGATTTATGTCACTTCACAGTTTGCAGAAGTCTCAGTCCATAGTCAACTGACACTAAGGCAGAGCAGCATGGCAGAGAAGTAAAAAAGAGGAGAAACAGTTCATGTTGTGGGAGGGAGAAGACAGCAAAGAAGCAATCTTCCCTGTCTCTTTTATTCTGTTTTGGCTACAAGCCTATTAGATGGTGCCACCCAGAGCCAAGGTAGGCCTCCCCATTGTCCACACCCAGAAATACGGTAAACCAGTCATGGCACTGACTTACATATTATACACTCTTAGTCTGTATTCACATATCCAATATCCAGGCACCTCTGAAAAGCCGCAGCTATGAATGCGTGAGGCCTTGGGGAGACATTTTGATACAAGCCAGAACAAAATCATCATCTTATATTTAAGCACTTATTTAACTATGTATGAATGTATATTTACATACTATATTTTCCTCATACCACATATTAGTAAATTTATTACTAGGTCCATTTTCTTTTGGTACCAGGAATTGAAATCTGAACCATGTGCTTGCCACCCATGGCAAACCATGCTTGCACCACTGAGCTAGATCACCAGTCCAAAGGTCCATTTTTATTGAGCTGAAATTCAAGTGATATAAAATTCACAATTTTACAGCATCACATAAGTGACACTTAAGTATATCCACATTGTTACCCTAAAAATATGTCTATCTAGTCCTCGAATATTCTTTTCTACCATAAATACTGCGTTCCCATTAACGGGAACTCCCACTTCTCTCCTTTCTCTCTCCCTGATAACTATTAGGCTCCCTCTGTTACTCTTATTACACATTCTGGACCCTTTGTATAAGTGAAACCATACAGCACATAATGGTTTGTGTCTGGTCTCTTTTACTAAGCCTAAGGATTTCAAGGTTAATCAGTAGTGCCATATGTATCAGTACTTTATTGGTTTTTATAACTAAAAAGTATCCAGTTAAATATATTGACCAAAATACATACATGTATTCACCCACTAGTTGACATTTCAGCTGTTTTCTCCATGTATCTCTCATGAATAGTGTTAAGCTCTTATATCTGTTTAAGTAACTGTTTTTAAATTTGGTCTTGTATGTAGATGTTGCCCCCAAGCCCCGTGTGGTGAAGATGCCTGCACTAGGATGTGCGATGATAGAACTAAGGGTGTTGTGCTGGAATTGAGGGTTCCCCATCTGGAATGTGAGTGGGACCACGCAAAAGGCGGGTAGCTTGGATGAGTTTGTATAAAGGAAAAGGAAAACGCTGCTTTTCTACTTTACTGCTCTGCTGCCTTCTGCCTGCTGTGCTTTGCCATGGACTGTGATGCCTCTCTGCTATGCCACCCTACCCTAAAGCCAGCTGATTATGGACTGAAATTTCTACAAATAGCTGAAACAAATCTTTCCTTCTTTATTGTTTGGTGTTGGATAGTTTATCTCAGCAATGAGAAAAATAACTCTGACAATAGCTAGAAGTGAAATTCCTTGCTCATAGGAAAACGTTGTCTTTTAAAAAATAAATCCTGACTATGTTTGCATTCAGTATAACTATTTTATGTTCTCACCAGCAGTGTAAGAGAGTTCAAACTAATCCACAACCACAGAATATTAATAATTTGCACATTTTGAATGAGTGCACCCTAGTAGGTATGAAGCTGGATTTCAAAGTACTTTTGCTATGTATTTCCTTACTGAATAGCAATGCTGAAAATTTCTAACATATTTGTTGATTGTATATTTTTGGACAAATATTTATGCAGATACTTTGCTTTTTCAAATTAGTTTATTGTTATAATAGTCCCTTGTACGGTCTGGACATCAGAAGCTTATCAGATATATGAGTTTCAGAAATTTTCTCCATCCCACTATCTTTTCAATTTTGTAATAATGTCATTTGATGCTCAAAAGTTTTTTTAATAATAATGAAATCTAACTGGTCTATTCCTTTGTTTCATATATTTTAGTGTAATACCTTTATAATGAATAACTAGATGCAAGATCATGAAGGGTCACTCTTGGGTTTTTTCTGAGAATATGATAGGTCTATCAGTTACATTTTGATTTTTGATCTGTTTTTGGTTATATATAGTGTGACACAAGTATATCTTTATTCTTTTACATGTCAAGGTATAGTTCTTCTAGTGTATTTATTGAGGAAGTTATACTTTCCCTGTGGAACAACCCGGCAACTTGGTTAAAAAATAAATCTCCTATAGATACGAGTTTATCTTGACTACCAATTGTATTCCATTGGTGGGTCTGTGTCTATTTATGCTAATATGACACTCTCTTGAATTCTTTATCATTATGATAAGCTTTGAAATCAGAAATATAGGTCCACTAAGTTTGTTACTCTTTTTCAAAATTTTATTCCCTAATCAGTACCCCTTGATAACCTATAGGAACTTTAGAATCAGGATTGTGGGGTTTTTTTTGGTCAAAATACATGTGATGTTTTGAGGATAGTGTTTTAGTTGCTTTTTGCTCATTGCTGAGACAAAATGCCCAACATCTGCAAGTTAACATAGGAAAGGTTAATTTAGCTCACAATTTGTAGAGGTTTCAGTTCATAATTGGCCAGGTCTGAGGTAGGGTGACATGGAAGAATGACATCGCAAAAGATAAAACGTCCGTGGCAAAGCAGTAAGGAGAAAGCAAGCAACCACAAAAGCCCTCCTTCTGTCTGTTGTATTTTATTCTTCACATCCTTAATCCTAGCATGGCACCATCAGTGAATCCCAGCATCACAACCTCGATCCCACAATAACACACTCTATATCCACGCACTTCCAATAAGCCCCTCCTGTGACCACATGAGGCGTTAGGGGGCCATCTAGATACAAGCCATCTCAGATAGGGCTGAACTTGTAGATGGCTTCAGGGAGCGTTGCTATCTTTGTTTCAGCAGTGCTTTGTAAATTTCAGTGTGAGTTTAACAATTCCCTGACTAAGTTTATCCTTAAATATTTTTGTTGCTACCCTGAATTACATTGTTATTTCATTCTTAATGTTACTATAGAACATTATTACTGTATAAAATTACCACTGTTTTCTGTAGTGATTTTGTACTCCAACTTTGCTGAATTTATTAGCTATGACAACCTGTGTGCATTTTTAGAATTGTTTTTGTAAATGATCATGTCATCTTTGAACAGAGACTTTTATTTTTTCCTATTTGAAAAATACTAACTACTTTTCCAGGTCTGAGTGCTTTCAGTGTAACCTCGCATAGGTTGTTCGATACAAATGGTTACAGCAGGCATTCATAGCTTGTTCAAGAAAGCTTTCAATCTATCATCATTACAATGTTATTGATATTTGGTTGCACATCCACTTTATCATTTTGAGGAAAATTTCTTCTGTTCCTATTTTGTTTAGCATTTTCATGAAATTTTGTGTACTAAAGTACTTCTTATCATTTGAAATGATCATTTGCTTTCTAATTTTATTCTGATAGCATGGTAGATTAATTTTATTGATTTTTTATTGTTACATACTTTTTATGATGAAATATACTTTCATTGCTGGGACAAATCTCCCTTGATCACAGTGTAGAATCTAAAAATTTGAATCATGAATATATTGCTGGAACTGATTTGCTAATATTTCTTGAGGTTGTTTGCGTCAATTCTCAAAAAGTATGCTGCTCTATAGAATTCTGTTGATATGTTTGTCTAATTTTGGTGTTGGAGAAATGCCTCATTGAATGTGTTGTGTTTTTTCCTGTTCTATTTTTTTGAAAGTGTCTGAGACAGATTGGTATTAAATTTTGTAATGCTTGTGTAACTTATTTGCTGCTGTACAAATGTGCATATATTTTATTCCACTAAATTTGTTAGTAATGCTGTTTTCATTCTTTATTTATCTATTCTTCTCTCTCTTTTAATTTTCACATTAGCTAAAATTTTGCCAGTTTTTATTGATCTTTTCAAAGAGCTAACTCAAAGAGCTGGCTTGATTTTATTTTCGTGTGTTTTTTCTGTTCTGTTTATTTGCCTACTAATTATTCCTTTCTTCATAGTAGTGCCTTTGAATTTAATTTGCCTTTACTTTTCAAGTGATTATATGTGTGAAGTTGAGTTTTAATTTGAGTTTTTATTTTATTATGTAGATTCTTACAATAAATTCCCCACTAACCATTTATTTCTCTATTTCTTGTAAGTTTTGTTATGTGACACTTCTGATTTCCTCTCATCATGATTTTTGTCTTTGACTTATTGAGAATATATTGTTTAATTTTTACTTATTAATAATCTTCAAATTTTCCTTTTCTTAACAGATTTTTTTCTGTTTCCAATTTGATGAAAGAAAATAAGTTGGAATTATATATTGAGAATTATAAAAAATATATTGAGAAATTTTTTAGGACCTAACATATGCTCTTTCCTTCAGAATGTTCCCTATGTTTATCCTGGCTGTTTGGGGTGAATGTTTTCTACATATCTATTAGGTCTACTTGGATTTTATTGTTCAAGTTTTTATTTCCTTACTTAACTTGTTGATGGTTGTTTAACTTATTATTGTATATGAGAAATTGAAATAGCCAACAATTATTCCAGAAGTATTTACTGTTTTCCTTTCATTTGATAGATGCCAGTTTAGGGTCAGCATAGCAATTTGTGATGAATTGACATTTTGTGAGTGTGTAAGATACCACTTGGTCACTTTTAGCTTTATTTATTAAAGTATATCTTGCCATATATCGGTATGGCCATCACAGCTCTTTTTGTTACTCTTTGCATGCACGATCAGTATTAATTCATTTGTATGATTATAATGTGTCTCTGTATCTATCTTTTCATAATTATCCCAGCTGGGATTAATTCAGGGTTTTTTTACATATAAAATCATGTCTTTTATCAAAGTTGGACACCAGTTAGCCATTTTATCTGCATATCCATTCTGCCTTTTCTTTCTCTTTCTCTTTGCCTTTGACAGTCTCACTGGGATTATGTCACTGAGCTTGATGGTGTCCCATTTATTGTCTCTTGATTTTTCTATTTTTTGTTTTTCTTGATCTTTACATAGGAAGATTTTAGTTTACTTTTCTCCAAATTTACTTCTTTTTCCTGTCTGATCAAAACTGATATTAATGCAGTATTACATTTATTATTTTATTTATTTCATTTTTGAATAGTTAATATTTGTTTTTAATTGTTTTATCACTTCACTGATATGCTCTATTAGTTACAATGGAGTGCTCCTTCTTTTGAATATCACTTTTTCAATAATTCAATTATTTATTTGAGTACATTTAAGACTACTGATTTAAAGTCATTGATACTAAATTCAGTATTCTTATTTCTTCACAAATAAGTTACTGTTAATGGCTTTCTTGTGATAGTTCCGCATTTTTGCTCAAAATTGGAGATTTGCATACGGTAATTTTGTACCTCTGACAATTAGAAACTTTCCCGCCCTCAGTATTTGTTGGTGCTTATAGGGGGTTGTGATTTTTTACTTGGTCAAGGCCTTTTAAAGCCATATTTGAAGTACAGCATCTGAAGTTTTGATCCCCTTAACTTCTGATTACTTACAGGTCTGAAACATGTTTACTTAAACATATAGAGGATACAATCAAGGAAAAAGAAGATGAATAATGAGAAGGTGAATTAGAAAATACAGAAGAGTAAAAAAACAGGAAGGGAATAAAAGAAATAAAGAGAAAAGAAAAACATTCTGATATTTGCAAAATACTTTTGATTTGGAGTAATCTTTCAAGGCTTACTCTGGTCTTTTAGAATTCCACCTTGGACTTCATTTCTTGCTTGTAGGGAGTTTAAATCATACTTAAGTGAGAGTTTAAGGATCTCTCAATTCTTCTGCGATCATTACTCCAGGCATTTGTTTGGCTTTCTGGATTTATCCTTACATATAAGAAATTTTCAAAGACAGCACTCCACAAAGGTAATCTTTTTGTCTCATTTCCACTACGTTTTCACCACTTCTATTTCCCCTCTGTTATTATCTTTTGCTCCAGGTGGCAGTATATTATTTATTATATTGATAATATGTTCAATGACTGGCCTCTTTTCAGCTACAGTTTTGCACCGAGAATTTTCCAGTTAAGTGAAACAAAGACCTTTAGGGAGGCTTAAGACATGATAAAGTAGACAAACGTATTTCCCTTGGGACAAGGTATTTTATGCTAACTTATGCAATACTGATTTCCATTTTCAAAACTGCATCTAAAAAACTATTATGAGTTTCATACGTGTACAACCAGAAATCTAGAATGAAGCCTATACAGGACTTCAAGCTCCATTGGTGGCAAATCAAAGTGACACAATTTTAAAACTGAGATGCTTATTTGTATTACTGTGACCTTGCCATGCTCTATGTTTTCTTATATACCCATATATTTTTCTTATTTAGCCAAGCTGGACTCAATGTAAAATCTTCCCTTCTGGATGTTCACAGTTGTTAATCAGTTAAAGTTTCATATTCAAGATCTTTGTCCACTACTAACATACTGCTCCCTTCCAACAATTTCATCTGCCTTAAAGATTTCCTGGCATACATTGTGGCATTATTGAACTACTCTTCAAAATTATCCTGAAAACATGGCCTAAAAATATAATGCCTGCTCATTAATTTAGATCACATCATGTATATTACTACATGCAGTATCAGTTTTATTTTGTAGTTATGTACTTTTATATTACTTAATACTACTTATTTATCAGCTAGACTTCTACACTTTATCTAATTTGTTCTTTACCATTTTCCCCATATTTCTTTTTATATTCCTTTTCTAGGCATTCTTTCACCAGTTCTAAGTTTTGTCTTTTGCATCACAAATTCAACATTCTGTCCACAGCAGTTATCATATTTACTGATATGGAAGAAGAAGCATTCTTGTATAATATCTGCATTGTTAGCATATAAGAATTATAGAACAAATGGCTGTTATTGTCTCCTAGTGTGAGCCTATATTTAAATTCTCCAAGAAACGGAAAGGCACATTAAGACATGTTTAATTAGAAAAGCCCCCAATGACTGGAATTTTATTTTTTTATTTTAAGTTCTTACTCCCTATGTAGTACATAATATTTACATTCCTTGTTGGAAATTGATAGTTGCATGTAATACATCTTAATTTCCCTTTTCTATCCCCTTCCTCCTCCCTCCCCACTCCTCCCTCCACCCATCACTTCATCTCCTTCCATTTTTTGTATATGTTTACAGTGCATAATTTTACACTCTTTGTGTGGAGTTGCTACATGCTAGGGGTTACCCACACTGCCTGAAAACTTCAGTTGCAAAGGAAGCTTTAGGCCTTTTTTGCTGGCATTTGAAGTGCTATTGGCACACACAATATAGTAGCCCATAGGAGAATCCTCAGTTACTTTAGGACCTGTCAAAAAGGAATGACAACTTAATTCCCATATAAATAACTAACTCAACTTATCAGAACTAAATATTATATCAACTTTTTGTTAGCATCAGACATACATTGCTATTTTTGATTCCAATTGAAACACATCCAACTTTTATTATATTGATTTTACTAAGAACTCAGGTGGAGTATTACTGACAATAGCGCCATTCCATTCTTCCAGAAAGAAATGTATTTGCTAAAATTAGAAAGCGTTTAATTATAGTTAACACAGAAACTAGAATAAACTTGGAATTCACAAAATGTCCATCATGCAGTACCTTACTGTAACCTTAAATTTTTCCTATATACATATATATAGATAGATATGTATATATATATATATATATATATATATATATATATATGTGTGTGTGTGTGTGTGTGTGTGTGTGTGTGTGTGTATATATATATATAAATGTGAATGAGTATTAATTTGTGATATCTTAAAATCTGGAAATTGGGTGAATAACATTATCTTACTAGGCATTTGGCTTATTCTTGTTCAAAAATCATTTGTTTCAATTTTCCATGAACTGAAACTTTCTATAATACTATGTTGTTAAAAATTCAAATTTCATAGCATGAAAATGACTGGCAAAGAAAATATGAATGATGTAAATGAATTTTCCCTTTAATGTTAGCAGTTTTTTTATTCCAGTCAGTTAGTTAAGGGAGAAAAAATATAGGAATACTCTATGTATGACCCTTATTAAAACAAGAAAAGGGGACTGGGAATATGGCTCAGTGGCACAAGTGCCCGCCTGTCAAGTGCAAGGTCCTGAGTTGGACTGCTGGCACTAATAAAAGAAAGTTATTTATTGTGCAATGGTTTCATGTATGGTGAGTTCGTGCCCCAGGTTTTCTTACACAAGCTTATTCTTCAGCATGGCAATACGGCAGGGCAGATTTTTCTGACGTATTAAGAACAGCATTATTATGTCATATGTAGGACTGCCACTGGGAAATTTAACTAATTTTTCATGGGATCCTAAGAAATTACTTATCATTACATGGATATTATTTATTTATTCTTAACACAGACTCAAACATGGGGAAAATGTACACAAGTTCTTATCCAAGATGTCACAATAAACCCTCCTTCCAAAATGAAGCCTCCACAATCTGGCCTTTACTATCTCCTTTCTATCAACATTCTTATCTTCTAAGCTTACTCCAGAATTTCTCATCAATCTTGGCTTACGGCATTCTAGGGCTTCTCTCACATCTCTGAATTCCAAATTTTTGTTGCAAACCATTTCCTAAGGTTTCTGAACCACGTAATAAAATACAGATATTTCTGGTTTAAGGAGCAAGTTCAATTTCTGAGACTAGTAAGTCTTTAGATGAATTGGTCACTAAATGAGGAATTGTATATAGTATGTATTCTACAATATTCAATACAAGAAAATGATCAATGCACTCTCCAAGTTTGGTGACTTTACTTTTACTCACATAACTTGCATGCAGTACTGTAAAGTATAACAGAATATAAAACTGAAGCTTTGTATTGTACAACACAATCAGCAAAAATTACACTATTGTTTAAACAAATTACATCATACAAAAGAGACATTGAAGCCCTATAAACAATATGTATAGAACTTTACAAAGAAACACTGCGTATAAGTCTGAGCAGTGGGCTGTAAGTCAGAAACATCACACTTCAGTTTCAAGTCTTGTCATTAAAAAGGCAGATCATTAAATGAGGAATATCTGTATAGTCAGAAATGACCCTACTACAACTTCAAAGGAGGCTCCCATTTTTTTTTTTACATCAATCACTTTCCTGCTGCTGGAACAAAAAACCCAGCATTTGTAAATTAAATGAGGAGAGGTTTATTTTCGTTCACAGTTTCAAAAAGGTTCAGTCAATGATTGACTAGTTCTAAGGCAGAAATAGCATGAAGCTTGGGCATGGCAAGCTAAACTCCTAGCAGTCTGGAAACAGAAAGAGAAGGGGAAAGAACGAACTCTTCTAGTTGCCAACAGCAGTCATCCACCTTATATAGCCTGGATCCACGGCCTAACACACATTCAGGTATAAACTCATCGATGGATTAAGCCACTTTTAAATGCACAAGATATTTAGAGGATATTTAGCTGTAATCCTTGTGATATCCTCAAAAACTTTGTGCTAAATAAACCTCTTTTCTGTATTTAAAACCTGGTTTCAGATCATTTACTATAGCAAAATAGAACAGAGAAATACAAGAACTGGTACCAAGGAATAAGGTTGTTGATATAAACATGTCTGAAAAATTTGAAATAGTTTTGCTAATGAGTAATGGGCATATATATTGGAAATATTTGGAATATCAGGTTTAAAAAATCCTAGAATGCTGTAAGCAGTAATTTTGATCATGACTCCAAAGAAGAAACTATGTGACTTATTGCAGATGAAATAAGGATGTAACTGAAAATTAGAGTACAAGCCATGTTTGGGACATCACTGCAAAGAAGTTGGGTGAGGCATATCCATACCCTAATAACAGTATGTAAAGCTGAATTTAAAGTAATGATCTAGCATATTTAGTGAAAGAAATTTTTAGATAAAGTAAAATATTGGCTATGTGGTGCCCTGGGTGGCTTTAGGCTCAATTAAAAGCAAAACAAAATATAGAAAAAATATTCGGAAAATTCAGAGTCTCATCAGAAAAATACAAAAAGGTATATTTAGGAGAAAATTGTAGCACAGCTGATCAATCAATTCATAAAAACATTAACACAGATAAAATAGAGTCATGTGCTAATCAACAAGAGAAGATCACAGAAATTTCCAAGGCCACCTTTACTATCCCAATTCCAGATAGCACTAGGGGCTCTCCCACACCGTGTTGCACAGGATTGCTTCAAGACTCTGGAACTGGTTTTCAGTCAAAACTCTGTACAGCTACAAATGGAGTTGAAGAAGGACTAGGCAAGATTTATCCCAGCAATAGACCTTGATCATGTACACATGGTGCTGATATTTTTAGGTATATCTAAAATAATGCAGGGGTTATAAGTAATGATGGTTTACAGCAAATTTGCAAGGAATATTTGGGAGGCCACATAGAGTCAGAAATTCCACAGAAACAACCTCCTATTGGCTGAATCCTACTGTAATCATTGTAGTAAAGCCCTAGCTAGGATCGCAAGGTAGAACAGTGATCACCATGCCCTGCCCAAATTAGAAATCCATGAACAAATATGCATCCCAATACAACAACCTTATGTAACTAGCAAAATTGTGCAGTGGTGTAGATTGGATGTTGGGGGACCTACCCCCACCACAGTATCCATAGGGTACTAGACCTTAAAATGTCAGTATTAATATCTACCATGCTGGATTTTGTTCTTCCATTGAGCTAATTACTCCTTTATACTTCCATGTTATTTTGCTTGGGAACAAAAATTAATTATAAAATATCCCTTCAGTATATCTTATAGGCCATTGACTTGTATTTATGTTATTTTATTATAAGTTTATTCTGAAACTCATGTGAGACTTTGAACTTGTATTTTTGAATAATACTGAAACTAACACTGAGATTATTGGGGATAAAATGAATGCATTTTGCCTTGTGAGATAGACATAAACCTTTTAGGCCAGGAACAGAGTGGTATATTGGAAGTAGGTTGAGAATATCTTTCAAGGTTTCACATATTTGAAGCTTGATCCCTAGTGTGGCAATGTTGAGACATCATGTAATACTATCAGGAGGTAGGGCTTTGATCTGAAGATATAACTCAGTGGCAGAGCCCTTGCCTAGCATGTGTAATACTGTGGTTTCCATTGATAACACTGCACAAAAATTAAAAAAAAAGAAGTGAGGTTTGGAGCAACATTATGAAGTCTTTGGGAGTGCTACCATTATAAAGAACTAACTAATTCTCCTGAAATCCTGGCTAAGTCTTGTGATAGACTTGCTAAAAATTAAAAAAAAAAAAAACGGTTCCCTATTGTCTGGCTTCCTGTGTCACCATGTGGTCTATTCCTCTTGACATGATGATAAATGCCATATTAGGTCATAACCAGGGGACCTTGTAGAGCTGCCATCATGCTATCCAGGCTTTCAGTCTATAAAAATTTGAGCTTATTAAATAAATTTTCTGTATAAGATATCCAGCCTCATTGTAGTGTAGCAAGGAAAATGGACTTACATCTCCATTATGCTGTTAAAGCAAATTGTTCATTTTCCTAATTTAAAACATCTAAATTTTATAACATTTATTTGTGAACAATTTTGATTCTATAACTTTAACTGTATTTTTCTATGAACTCTTATGCAGAGATATTGCAGCAGTATTCACTTGCATAAAATAAAACCTATGTAGAATCTTACCTGAACACCAATGCTTACACAAGGTACATATGTCCAAGTGTTACAAGAATTTAATGGTGACTGAAGAGGCAAAAGTTAAAACTGCTTCACTAAGAACACGTGACTTTAAATGTAATGTAGTTAAAATGAAATAAAACCAAAATAGTATCTTTTATTAATTTAAGGAAAAATATAAACACATGTCTTCTAGCTGGCAGTTTTTTGTTTTACATTTTCTCCTTGTGCATGCAATTATTCATTAGATTGTTGTTTTGCTGTTACAGAATATTTCCATTTCATATTGGTAGAAATGCGAGATGGTACAGTATATGGAATTTGGAATGGTGTAGTTGAAGGGGGAGATAGAGCAAGAGGATCTGATGGGCTCAGAATGCCAACTAATTAAATACTTGTTCCTTACCGAAATCTACAAGTATTATTTCAATAACCATGGACTCATAACCAGGTCAGGAGAATATGGGTTGGGGAAATAGCATTCCTGCCAATATAGAGACTTATCTCCCAAAAATATACAAAATAAAAGAACAAATGAGAGTTTGAATATTTTATGATTCCAATTGTATTAAATGTCAAGAATAAATAAATTTACGCCCCAAAAAGCATACAAAATCTTGCTAGGGCATGTGAAAAGTGGAAAATGAGGAGTAACAGCTCATGTATATAGCATTACTCTGCAGATGAGAAAAATGTTTCAAAGCTAAATAGAGGTTGTAGCTTCACAACATTATGAATACAGTAAATGTCACTGAATCATTCCTCTTAAAATAGTGAATTTTGTTGTATTAGTGTACATTAATTTAGAAGATAAAATAGTAAATCACTGAAAGAAGTCAAAGAAAAATAATTAAGAAGAAAAACTAGATGAAAGAGAACTGTAAAATCTGATGGACAAAAGTGGAAGAACAGAGTTTTTATTAATTTGTTGACGTTTTTGACATACATAATGATAATAGTCAGTGTAGGGAACTTGTACCTGTGTTTTATATCTTGATTCTTTGTCTTTCCCACTCCTCTCCCTTCTCATCAATCCTTCTGCTCCTATCCATTTACAAACCTGGTTTTTATGTTTTCCTTCAATTATCTTTTATTTTTTGTCCCTATTCGCTTCTTCTGCTTCCTCATCTCCCCTTCTTTATTCCTCTTCCTATTTGAAATTTTTCTTCCGATTTCCCAACATTTATCCTCAATTTTGGTCCTTACTTAAACTTTTGGTTACTTACACAAGATAAATCATGTAATATTTAACCATATGGGTCTGACCTATTTCATTTAAATTATGTTCTTAAGGAGAATCCATTTATCAAAAATTTCTCTAATTTATTCTTCTTTATGGCTTTATAGTACTCTATTTTATAAAAAGGGACATGTTCTTTATCTATTTACCAGTTGAAGGACATCTGCACTATTTCCATGAGTACTTTATCACAATCTGTGCCACTATAAATATAGGCATGCATATATCACTATGATATTGTGTTTTTAATTCTTTGGGGAAGATATCAAGAAGGGGAATAGTTAGATCAAAGGGGATCTCTACTTTTATTTTTTGTAAGAAATCTCCACACTGATTTCTACAGTAGATGTATAAGTCTACACTCCCACCAACAGTGAAATGTTTCTTTTTCCCCATAGCCCTGCCTCATTTGTTATTGACTGATTTCTTTAAAATAGTCATTCTTTCTCAACTAACATGGAATGTCAGTATTGTTTTAATATTCATCTCTTGAATGACTAGTGATGTTGAAAAAGTTTTCATATATTTATTTTCCATTTGTATTTCTTCATCTGAGAAATATCTATTCATTTCAGATGCCTATTTTGGGATTGGGTCTTTAAATTTGAGTAGGATTTTTTGAGATTTTATATATTCTACATATTAGTCATTTGTCTGAGGAACAGGAGGCAAAATATTTCCCTCACTATGTGAGTTGTCTCTTTGCTGGTTATTTTGCTGTTTAAAAGCTTTTTAATAAGATGAGTACCCAGTTGTTGATTCTTTGTAATATTTCCTGTGCAGTCAGGTTTTTGTTCAAAAAGTCTTTGCTTATACCTGTCTCTTCACAAGTTATGTCTATCTTCTCTTCCAGGAGATTTAGTGCTTGTGTTTTAATATTCAAATATTCAAACAACTTTTATTTTAGTTTAGTGCATGGTGATAGACATGGGTGAAATTTTAATCTTTGGCATGTGGAAATTGAGTTTTACTGGTAGCATTTCTTGAAGAAGTTATCCTTCTTCCAGGGACAGTGTTTGACCCCTTTTTCACAGATAAGGAGGCTGGAGGCTGAGATGTTTGGAGTAGTTTCTGCGTCATCTAATTAGTTCCATTCATCCTTGACTCTGCTTTTTTGTTTTCTTTTTGCCAGTACCATGTTGTTTTTATAACACTAGCTTTATGATATAATTTCAAGTCAGGGATTTTTTTTTTTTTTTTTGCGGTACTGGGGATCGAACTCAGGTCCCTGCGCTTGCTAGGCAAGCGCTTATTCCACTGAGCTATATCCCCAGCCCCTCAAGTCAGGGATTGAGATGCCCGCTGTCTTCCTTTTGTTGCCCAGAACTGTTTTTGCTGTTCTAGATATCTTTTCTTTCCAAATGAATTTTAGGATTATTTCCTCTAATATTGTGAAATATAAGATTAGTGTTTTGATCAAGATTGCATTAAAGATGTGTAACAATTTTGGAAATATGGCCATTTTCACAATGTTGGTTTTTCCTACCCAAGAGCAAAGAATATCTTTCTATTTTCTGAAATCCTCAAGATCTTTGATTTCCTCTGTTAGAATAAGTATTTAATTTTGTCAATATTTTAAAGAAAGGTATGGTCTCCCTAATTTCTTTTTCAGTGAGGTTGTGTACAGGAATGCGATTGATTTTTCAGTATTTAATTTGTATCCAACTATGGAACTGAATTTGGTTATTAAATCCAGAAGTCATTTGGTGGAGTTATTGAGATCATGTATGTAGAGCATCATATCATCTGCCAATATCTGTAATTAAACTTCTTTCTTTCCTATCCTTAATTATTTTGTTTCATTCTCTTGTCTAATACCTCTGACTAATGTTTCCAGAACTATATTGAAAAAGACTGGTGAGAGTGACCATCTTTGTCTTGTTCCTGTTTTTAGAGTAAAAGATTTCAGTTCCTGTCCATTTAGTATGATCTTGGCTGTTGGTTGACAAAGATGACTTTTATTAAATTTAGATAAAGACCATCTATTACAATTTTCTGTAGGTTTTTATCATGAATGAGTGTTCAGATTTGTCACATATTGTTTTCTGCATCTATTGAGATACTTATGTGATTTTTATCTTGGCTCTGTTAATATGATATATTACATTTATTGGTTTGATTTGTGTTGAGTCGTCTCTGGATCCCTTGGATGAATTTTACATTATCATCGTGTTTGATCTTGATGAATTGCTGTATTCTGTTTGCCAGTATGTTATTGAGGATTTTTTGTCTATAATCATTAGGAAGATTAGCCTGTAGCTCTCAATTATGGGTGGATACTTTTCTGATTAAGGTATCAGGGTGATGGTAGCTTCCAGGAAGGAGTTTTGGGGTGTTGTTTCCCTTTTAATTTAATGAAAGAGTTTGAGGAATAGTATCATTAGGTCTTCTCTAAATTTCTTGTAGAATTCAGCAGTTAATCCTTCAGGATCTGGAAATTTCTTTGATGGTAAGTTTTTAATTGTATATTCAATTTCATTGGCTGACATTGGCTTGTTTAGAATTTTTATATCTTTTTGATTCAGCTTTGGTAATTCATATATATATGAACATCTCTCTTATGTTTTCCATCTTCCTGGAGTATAGTAAGGTCTTGATTATCTCTTTCCTTCTCAAAAAAGGTGCTGATGATCTTCTGAATTACAGTAGGATCAGTTGTGCTTTCAATGTTTTCATTTCTAATTGAATGAACTTGAGTATTTTCTGTCATTTGTTTAATAAGGATGTTTAAGAGTCTATAAATTTTACTTAATATTGCAAATAACCAACTCCTCATCTCAGTGATGCTTTGTATTATATTCTTAGTCTCAGTTGTATTAATTTCTGCTCTGATCTTTATAATTTCTTCTGTAATATGACCTTTGGGCTTGCCTTGCTTTTCTTTTTCTAGATGCTTCAGGTTCAACATTAGTTTGTTTAATTGCACTAACATTTTCTGATATGAGAATTTACTTATATAAATTTCTCTCCTAGGGCCGTTTCCACTGTGTCTCATAAGTTCCACTGTTTTTTATTTTGATTTTCATTTAACTGCAGAAACTGTCTAATTTCTTGAATTCCATCTGTGATCCATTGGTTTTGTGGGAGAATGATATTTAATTTCCTTGTGTTTAAGATTCTTTATTTCTTTCACCATTGATTTCAAACTTCATTGCACTATGGTGTGCTAATGTGTATGCGATAATTTCAATTTATTTGCATTTATTTAAGCATGTTCTATGAGCTAATATATGCTGTTCTTTAGAGAACATCCTTTGCCCTGCTGTAAAGCATATGTATTTTGATGTTGCAGGGTGGGACACTCTCTAGACATTTACAAAGTTCATCTCCTCAAAAGTTTGGGTCAATTCTAGTATTTCTTTGTTCAATTTTTGTTTAGTTCATCTATGTACATGTGACAGTTGAGTATTAGGGCTCCGCCATTATAATTGTGTTAGTATTTATTTCATTTTTCTTTTCTGTTAATATTTGATCTATGTAGTTGAGTGTGCTGGTATTTGATACATGTATATTTATCATTGTTATCTCTTCCTCTTGGAGTTTTCTCTTAACAAGGATGTAATGACCTTCTTTGTCTCTCTTAATCAGTTACCTGGAAAGCTACTTTGTCTGCAAATACAGCAACCACATCTTTTTTTCCTGTTCCTGTTGCATGGAGTATTGTTTTACATCATTTCACTTTCAGTCTATGAATTTCTTTTTAAGTTAAACTTGTTTCTTATATACAGCATATTGTTTGTTTCTTCATTCGTTCTGAGAGTCTTTTTAACTTGATTGGTGAATTGAGACCAGTTATATTGACGTTTATAATTGATGTGTATTGCCTTGTCCTTAATCCTATTCTTTTCCTTTTGTTAGTTCCTTGTCTTGGCTCCCCGATCAATTGCTTGCTTTTCCTGGTGTATTCTTTCTATTAGTCTCCTGAACTTGTGGTCTTGGTTATCTCTTTCCAAAATATCCTTCAGAAATTTTTAGAAAGCTAGTTTGGTGGTCATGAATTTCTTCAGATGTTCCATCCCTTTGAAATATCTTATTTCTCCATCAATTTTGAAAGATAATTTTTCAGGATATATCAATCTGCATTAGAGGATGTTTTCTTTCTTTGAAATATGTTAATCCAAGCTTGCCTTGAAAGTTTGTGTTGAGAAGTTTCCTTTAAATCTGATATGCTTTCTTTATAGATGATTTTTTCTTTTTCTAATAGCTTTTAATATTCTGCTCTTGTGCTGAATTTCTGGAATCTTGATTATTATGTCTTTGGGAAACATTTGTTTTTGTTATGGCTAATTGAAGTTCTACACACTTCACTTGACTGTATGTCAAATTCTTTTTCTAAGCTTGGAAAGTTTTCAGCCATTACTTCTGTGAACAGGTTTTTATGTAATTTTCCCTGTCTCCAACTCTTTTATTGGCTCTAATCCATCTTATGTTGTTCTTTGCATTATCTTGCTGCTGTTTGACTGACTTTTCATGATTTGTTGGTAGCTTTAAGAAATTTTTCTTTCTGTAATTGCTAACCTTAGTCCTATCTTCTAGATCTGATATTCTCTCATCTATTCATTCAGCTGAATGTACTTTCAGTGTGATTTCTAATCTCCTGGATATCTGTTTGAATCTGTTTCATAGATTCCACTTCTTTCCTATATTGGCCATTCATAGTTTTCATCATTTTCCAAAGCTCTTCTATTTTTATCTGCATTCAAAGTCACTGAGTAATTCCTTCATTATGACAGTCACTTCTTTTCATCTGAGATTATTTCTGATCTATTTTATTCTTTATTCTCATTGATCTGTTCATTTTTTTACCTTGGTTATTAACAATTCAAAAAATTGTGGGTGGCTTCAGATTTCCTTTATATTGTTGTCCCCTGAACTTGTGCTGTGTGGGTTGGTAGTCAGGGGATCAATTTTCTTTCTGTATCCTATAAATTTTTATTTTTTAAAATTTTAATGTGTTTTCTGTGTTGATGCTAGAAAATTTCTTATGGTGTGTCGCTTTATCACTGGTATCAAGTATTCCCTAGAAAATGTCTGTTCCTCAGAGATGTCTTCTAGGTGTAGCTGGCTGTTGACCTTGAGTCTATCCTAAGTTTCTACTTTCCCAGTTAACTAGAGATGAGAAATAACTGCCTTTTTTGGCCTAGGACCCAGTCATTTGGTACTGGACTATAGTGATGAATACGACCCCAGACAATCAGAGTTGTTATGCAAGGATAAATAATCTTTTAAAACTGTTATGATACCCTAGCTAAATTAGTAAAATTAGAAATAACCATAGCATCAAGCACAGCAGAGACTGAAAAACTGTGCTATTAAATTGGTAACTTTAACCATAGAAGCAAGTTCTACACTTACATAACCAAATCCATCATAAAGCAGGAACTTGTATGTAGTGAGTTCCCTCTTAGTAGAGTAATTTTAGCTTTTGGATATGGGATGTAAGAAGGTTAGGAGAAAAATAGAGCAATGAAGAAAGAGTAATATATTGGACACAAGGCAGAAGGACAAAGGATGATCACCCAAGGTTTGGAAAATTGGGGAAAAGGATAGGATAACAATAACAAAGGAGAAAGCAAAAGAGAACCAGAAAGATTAGAGACAATGTTTACTAACATGAACTTATAAAAACTCAAGAAAGATAGGTGAAAGAGGAGAGAAAAATTCCAACAAAGCAAAATAAACAGAAACTTAAACAACTTTTTCTAAAAAAGCAGACAGAAAAAAGGAAAACAAAAGAAACAATAACAAAAATAAATGAATGAATGCATAAATAAATACAATTACTCTGGTGTCCACAGTTCTATGGTAGTGTCTAAGTGAGAACCCACATCTGAGCTAGGTAACCCTACTACATCTACCATAAGATTAGTGCTGCACGTGGTGCTGAATTTGACCTGTGCATCTGGTGTCAGAGCTAGCATTTTAAAACAGTAACATTCTGTATGTGCCTCAGTGCCACCTCTCCTTGCCATGTTTGTTTTTGCATTGTTCTCCCATTTTCTGTGGCACCCTCAGACAGAGACATCCTGAGTTTTCTCCTAGTCCTATGTACAGTTTTCTCCTCCTAGCCCTTGTATATCTTCTTCTTTTCAAATGTCTTGCTTCTCTCCTGTGCCACTGAGAGCAGACTAGGGGGAGTGCTCTTCACCCCAGTTTAGAAGTTGCTTAGAGAGATATTTGTAAAAGTATCAAATACATTTGGTGCAAAGCAAATATTACTTATTCCTGCAATCCAACATAAATTATATCCCTAAATACAAGAATTTTGGATATCATTTATGCAAAGGTGACCAGAGCACAAATCATGTAGAAATATGTGGCAGCAAACTTCCAGATCAAACAACTTTAAATTAAGAGTACAATCTCAGATATATATCAATAAAAATAAAATACAAATTCTGCAACATTCCCTATGATTTCTCTTATCCAGTCATTTTTCTGCATCACAATTCCAGACCATTAGTTTTAAAGCTGGCTCATCTTTTGTTCAATAATCTGTAGATATCTAAAGTAGCACAAATTTATAACACTGTCTTTCAATAACCATACTTATTACAAGAGGAAACAATGATATCATTAAAATTTGGAGGCTAAATAAATGATGGGGGAAAACATACTGATAAGTTATTAGAAAATAATAATGAAAAAATCTGACAAGTGGTTAGCAACAGATGATCAATACTTACTAGGTGAAGAAATAAAAAACTGTCTATGTTATGCAACGAAGAATTCACACTTGAAGAACTGCTCAATGTGCAAAAGAGCTCTTAGAGTGTTTTGTGCAGTGGAATAAATAAATAAAAGAGCACATTTATTGAACTCTATCCTCTGCTTGGTAAAATTTTGATTCAATATTTTTCTTATGTTGTTAGCTTGAATGTCCACCAAACTTGGACTTCTTGATTTTATTCCTATAATGAGAGCTAGAGATAGTATTAAATGGACAACATCTATAATTTTTTGTTCCAAGTGAAACACCCTAGAGGAAAAACAAAGTCTGGGGATATGGCTCATTGGTAGAGTTCTTGCCTTATATGCACAAGGCCCTGAGTTCAACACCCAGCATCGAGAAAATAATTGAGAAAAAACAAATAGAACTAAACTTTTGCACCTATAAATATACACATATTTTGTTTAAAGAAAATTCAGTATATTTTACTATAAATTCCTTCCATGGTAGACAAAATTTTTATCGCCTCTGAACAACTCCTACTGAGACGTGTTTTAAAATCAAAATTTTATTGTTTAAATTGCAAATCTGTCCATATAAATCCACCAGGTGAGATATTTGATGTAGGAAGCTCCTGAAATAAATTAGAAACTAAACAATTAAACCAGTTACAGTATAAAAATCCTATCCTACTCAAATTATATTCTTATTTATTTGGCTTCCAAGATCAAATCTTGTTGCTTTTTAGATTTATGAACAGATATGCCCCCTAGTGGTTCCAGTGAGGGTTACAAGAACCTGGATATCTGTACTGTCGTATTTGCCAGTAAATCAATGTCTTCAGAGATACTGTCTTTAGTCCCACAAATATACGTGGTTCATAAGTATCAAGGTGATAAGCATGGTAATCCATGAAATATATAAAACTTAACATTGTTATGAAATTTTCATGTCTCCATGTCACTACAATGTTTTTTATTGAAGTATGTGTGTGTGATTGTGCATGTGTAAAATAGGAATAATAACTTTCTACATGAAGATGGTATTGTTCTCCATGTAAATGCACTAGCAAAAAAGGTACAAGGTATTTAAGTATTGTTTCTTAAAAGACATAATCTTGTTTTACTTTAAAAGTGCCCAGTCAATTCACACATTGTAATGGTTGGTTGATTGTGTGAACAGAGTAGTCATAGTGGCAGGAATGGAGGTTATGCATGAGCTCAGGAGTATGGACTCCAACTCACCAAAACTTATCTGGCTACAACCAGTGCTGAATGCCCAATATGCCAGCAGTAGAGACCAACACCGAGCCCTTAGTATGGCACCATTCTCTGGAGTGATCAACCTGTGACCTGGAGGCAGGTTTATTATATTTCACCACTTTCATTATGGATGAGACTGCACTTTGTCATCACTGGCACAGACAGATATTTTGGCTGTAGATTTGTTTTCGCTGCATGTAATGCTTCTGCCCAAACTGCAATCCATGATTTTAAAGCCTGCATCCAGAATGCATTATCCACTGTCATGGAATTCCATATCGCATTCCCTCTGACCAAGGAATATATTTTAATGCTAAAGAAGTGTGGCAGTGGGCTTATGCTAATGGAATTCACTGGTCTTACCATGGTTCTCACCATCCCGAAGCAGATGGGCTGATAGAAAGGTAGAATGGTC
>PVLD010019469.1:0-36336 GCA_004027595.1 Dinomys branickii
AAAAAAAAAAAAAAAAAGACAAAAACACAAGAAAGAGTCACTAAGACCAAGGAAGACAGCTTTCCGTGTTTTACATGAGGAAGATCCTGGTGACCCTGACATAACAAGAAGAAGTCTGGGCCCCATGGGAGCTCCAGAATCAGAGGCTAACAAGGGTACTCAAAATCAGCAAGGAACCCTCTGCAGTCAGTGCCTCCAGAGAGCAGGATTCTGGTGACCAAGCCACAGTGACACAGTAAAGCTGAGTCTACACATGAGGACTATGGTGTAAAGGGCAGAGGGAAACACAAGGGGCAAGGGGTGCCCCATATCTAACATCAACCATAGACAAGTGGGGTCCCGAGTATACACAGACACCAGAGACTATAGGTGAAGGAGGAAGGGGTGACAGTGATAATTCTAGGAAGTGAGAAAAGAATCAGAAAGTAGAGAATCAGCCCCCAGAGAAGAGTAATTAGCTTACCTTGAGAAGCAAGGCTCCTGACCCTTCACAGACCCTAGGCCAGCCCTTCTGATCTCTGGGCAGCAGGTAGACCAAAAAGAATCCCAGAGATTCTAGAGTGTGAGAGTCTCTCCTTAGAGAAAGACCGAGGAACTCCTTCCTTCTTCTCTCTAGAGGAAAACTGAATCAGCTCCAAATACTACAGAATGGAGGGAAAGGTGCTGAAGAATTTGAGAGGTTCTAGTGTGTGCACAGGGACCCAGATCTCATCAGAGATGAAGTTGTTACCCTCTGCCTTTGTCCCACAGAGGCCTCGGTTCTACCCACCTGAGCAGCCTGAAATCCATCCAACACAATCACAGGTCACCCCTGGTGAGTCACGGGATGACCCACACCTCCCTCCAAGGAGTGCACAGGAAACCCTAGGAGTGAACCGAGCATCTAACATTACCCACTGTGCCGCCAGCCACAGCCCCCTGCATCTCCAGAACGGGGGAAGCTGCTTCCTGTGGAAGCCCACCACACAAGGTAGTTTTTTCAAACAGTCCTTCTCATGTGAAGGGGGAACTCATTGAAAGTCAAAGCCTCCAGAGCTTTCCTATTCATAGCAGCTGAAGCCAGAAATCACCAAGAAAACAAGTGCGGCTCCAGGGGTGGGGGTGCTGTTCTTGAGGCACAGCCTCGTCCCAGGGCCTGACTGGCTTGGTGTGCTTTCAAGGCTCACAGGAAGATCCAGCCATAGGAGGAAGAGGGAAAGGCCCACTCTGAAAGTTGTCCCTTCTGAGGCATTTGTTCAGATCATTGGTAAAGGATTTCTAAATAGCTGAGAGGACTAAATACAGATTTGCCTCTAACAGCCCCTACAGGGTCAGCTATCTGGCACACCCCGTATCAGAGTAAACTAGTCAACAGCACAGAGAGAGGGAAATCGGCCCCCACTACAGGGATGAGGGAAGGTTCCCTGTCCCCTTCCTCATTTTGCTGCATTGATCATACTCCCAAATCCCTTAAGCTCTTCAAAGTGCTCTTTAATGGAGCTCCTCAAAGCTTCATTAAGTTTATTTAATGCATGTGTTTTTAAAAAAAAAACCAAGTAAGAGTTGGCAATGCCGGTCAGTGGTGCCCCTGGCAGAAGAACCCCCACACGGTGTTCTGACAAGAGCAATCCAAGTGCTCCTCTGAATCTACATCATCAAGGTTTGCACTCCCAGTGTATAAAGCAGAAATAGCTTGATTACTTGCTAGGTATTTACCTAAGCGCAATTACACTTGATAGGCAGACTAACTGCAAGAGGCACTCTTCACTTTGCATCTCCCACCAACGCTGATGGAAAAGCATTCTGATTGAAGATGATCCGCCAGAAGAGACCCATCTGGGTTTGGCATAAGGACTGCAGTGCAGTAAAATCAAATCTGAGGAAATCACTCAGTGGGAGCCTCATGTCTCAGCAACAAAGATCAAAGTCAGTGGTGTCTGGCAGATCAGAATCCTAGCAAATGCCAAGAGAATTTACCTACACAGAGAGTGAGTGGGAGAGAAGGAGGGAGGAAGAGAAGAGAAAGACAAAGGAAAGAAGGCAGGGAAGAGGAGACAGAGAAGAAGAAAGGGCAAGGAAAGAAGCACACAAAAAATAAAAATAAAGGAGAATGAAGCCCAACACATTCTTACCAGTCTGAGCTAGTGGGCATTCCCCAGGTTCACCACTCTAAAAATTCACTGAGTAATGGTGCAAATTCCCTGGGTGGCTGTCGAATGTTCTTTGTCTCCTTTCCCTCTCCTCTACCATGGAAAAATGCATTAATTTCAAAATGCAGGAAGACCTGTAGAGGGTGCTACCAAATTTGGTCAGAGTTAGGCATAAATGGGAGTGGTATCTGCTTATATGTTTATGGAGGCCAGTGCAGGCAAACTGGAAGTATACCTGAGCAACAGAATGTGGCCAGCCCTAGGGGAAGGCTGGGGATGCAGACAACTAGCTGGGGGCCAGGGTTGGAGGCAGATCCTCCCTGAGTACATTTTTACCCATCTTGATATTTGAACCATGAATCTGCTGCCTATGTACTAAATTAAGTGAAAGAATAGCAATATGAAAAGCAAATTATCCAAAAGGCAGGGGGCAGAAGCCCAGTGGCGCTCACATCGGACCAGAGAAGGGAGACCCACCGGGTCCCCCCCTCTCCCTCTACTCCACCGCTTGCTTTCCCCTCCCTCTCCCAGTTCAACCTGAGTGTTGAGTCTGCTTGGCACTGGGACATCCCACAGTGCAGTTGGGTTGAGACTGTGACAGCTGTGTGGTCCTTGGAGTAATGGTATCAAAGTCCCAAACCTGGAATCTAAAAGCGAAAGAAGTGTACACTTTTCCATTGAGACCAGGAATAGAAATGCACAGCGAGGAGATAAACCACCGGGACCCCAGGGATGCTTGGTAGCCAGCGGCTGCTCATGTTCAGACTGCCTGAATCCAGAGTCAGAAGCGATGCTTCTCCTGGAGCCTGAGTTTCGTCCTCTATGAAGCTGGCATAAGGAGGACTCAAGGATAGGGAGCAGAGACACCGGTTCAGTGCCTCAGTGAGGGAAGTGCTCCTTCCTCCAGCTGTGACTCTTACCTGAAGTACACTGCCATCCTGGCAGCAGCACATTGCGGAGGAAAAGAACCGCCATGAGAATGGCTTTGGCAAATTCTGCAAGTGATCGTAGCATCGATCTAGTGACAGATGCTCCCCAGAGGTGGGACCTGGAGAGAGTAGCACTGGGCCTGGGACCACCAGGAAGTCAACTTCAACCCCAGCTCCTTTGAACTGGTGTGAGACTACCGACAAATGGTGCAGTCTATCCAGCCTCTGAGTTCCCCATCTTATGAACGGGAGCCATCAGTGACTACCTGCCTGGCCAGCTCTGAGGAGTTAGCAGGACAGCAGTATTACCTAGCTCCTAGCACGGAGCTGGCCCTTTTCTCAGTTTTGGTTCTGGAAGTGGGAACCTACAGGAGATGGTGACAGCTCAGGACACAAGTGAATAACTTCTCCCGTGCAATATTTTGTTAGTGCTGTTACTAATTCCATGTTTAACTCTGCCATCACAGAGAAGCTATAATTTGTTGTTGTGTGTTTGTGTGGTTGTTTGTTTTTATTGATTTTAGGCATACTATGGACTCAAAGTCTGGAAAGAATGCCAAAGGTCAGTGTTGAACCCATCACATTCTATGTCTTCATGAAAACAGGACATCAGGACATCTTTTGTTATCTAAACCTTCAGGAACCTTGAAAATCCCCTTCCATAGGCCTTGTACATTCGACACTTGGGGCAGACCACTGTTAAGCATCCCTTTCTCCATAGGCCAAAATTATTTTCAGTTTTAATCCTGCACAGTCATAGTCATTATTTTTATGTATTTGTTCTTTAGTTGTAAAGCAATTAACCACATAAAAAGAAATTTCTATTACAAAGATATTCAAAATTTAATATAAAGTATTTCATTTATGAACTCATATTTGCAATCTCCAGGAAAAATATTAAAATTTGCAGTTACTCTTTAAAATTTTAAACACAAATAGCAGCTCTAAGTGGTAGGAGAGCAGGACTAAAATAACTCACATTCGGAGGATTTGCCTTTGTATATACTGGGATCCCACTGTTTATTCCAAATCAGTGACTTACACACAGAGATGTGCAGTCTGCGAGGAGTTAGAGACACTGTGACGAAAGAGAATGTGAACAGGTCCAGACCACTGGTCCTCTCCCAAATCAAGTGTAGCTGAGTCCAGGCACACTGGAGTTCCAGCGTGTACAGGGAGTTCTCTACATCAACTTCCACACAGAACACGGTCTTCATTAAAGAATAAAAAAATCCAAGATGTGCTGATTCGAATCTGATTTAAACATTACTATCTGAACAGTAATGTAATAATTTTTAGAATATGGACTAGAAAAGTATATTTAGGTACAAATGTTTTTATCACTGACAATTTTATAATTGTCCACATATGGTGATAATGAAAAGCAAACCAACTTTTACTTGGTTTTATTGTTTTTAAATTCGCTACAGACATTGCCTACGCTGGGGCAGACTATTCCAACCCACATACATCCCGGCCTCTGCACCATGCACCCACTCGCCCACTCACCCACTCGCCCATTTGCCACAGTTCAGACAGAGTGGGGAAGTCACTTAAGATGTGGACAGCCTGAAGAACAGACACAGAGTTGGAGGGCATAAGAGAGTTATGCTAGTAGCATTAACAAAATATTGCACAGGAGAAGTTATTCACTTGTGTCTCAAGCTGTCACCATCACCTGTAGGTTCCCAGTTCCAGGAACCAAAATTGAAAAAAGGGCCAGCTCTGTGCTAGGAGCTAGGTAATACTGCTGTCCTGCTAACTCCTCAGGGTGGGCCTGGCAGGTAGGCACTGATGTCCTGTTCATTAGGTGGGGAACTTAAAGGCCAGATAGACTGCACCATTTGTCGGTACACTCCTTCCCTATGCCATGTCCAAATGTTTGAACAAACCATTATTCTCAGGTGCCACAGAGCTGCACACACTCACCTCAGTCCCTTTGGCAGTCCGTTCTCACAGCAGTCCTTGAGGGCTTAGCTCCCCCAGCCTCCATGGCCATGTGCACTGAGATCCAAATACACAACAGTGGCCATGTACCAGTAATGACCTTGGTTATGTAGCTATTTATACCAACCAAATTCGACCTTGGCTCCAGAAGTTACTCATGTGTGGACTTGACATCCACTGGAAATCACCCACCCAAGGCCCAAACCAAAGTGCAGCCATCTCAGCCTTCATTTTTCCCTACGCCACTGATCCAGCTGAGATGGCACCCAACTCCCAGCCTTAGCACATTGAAGGCAGAGGTTTGTATTAATCACAGAAGCACCTGTTGACAAAGCTATTCCTCCAGGTCTGCCTTTGTATGGAAGGCCAATTTAGCCTAGGGATTGACTGATGGCTTTGGAGCAGAGGGAACAAACATGAGGTCATCCCCAGGGCATGGCTGGCTGCCTGGCTGCCTGGTTCGCATCAAAGAGCCTCACTCAGGAGCATCAGAAGGATGAGTTTATATCATAGCTCAGATTTGCTTCATGGTCCCAGAGGCTTAGAAAGTGGACTTCTCTATGACTTGCAGAAGTCAGATGCTCTACAAGTAAAACCAGTGAGCGATGCAGCCTGGGCAGCCTACTGACTTACGATGACGGTTACGGCATTGCCAGAACCACAAGGCTAATGCTGCTGGCTGGCTCTTCCCTTACCATGGACCTCCCAATTCTGGGGGACTTTGTCCCTCGTGCATGGCTTCTCCCAGTTTCCCTGCAAGTTAAAATGAAACCATGTGAGCCCCAATTTCTCTAATGAGGTAGGCTCACATGAAATTTGACTTAACACTACTCAGAATCTGATTTCTTTATAGCATTGAAGGTGTTTTTAAGGCATCAGGGGCTAACAATTGGAAATCTATTCTCAGGCATCTTTATAGTGAACAATATCCTTGACCAGGGGCGGTAGCTTCAGGTCATCCTGTACTATCCCATCCTGAGATCTGCTGAAGGCTGCAGGGCACCCAGGATAACCCTCTGGCAAAGAGCTCACAATAATCCCCATTTCTGCTGAATTTAGCTAGAAGGGGTTTTGTTATTTCCACTGTCCCTGGAAGTCAGATTAGAAACTAGCAGATTTGTGTAGAACATGTAACTTAGTTAGATAGTACTGAGGAATGTTTTATGTAAGAGATATTTATGAGGACACTTCTCTGTGACTTCATTGTCCCCTCGAGAAGAATCTTGTCCCAGGTAGTGATGTCCAAGTATTGACAGACTTTGCCTCTTTTAACTCCACACTTTATGCTGTAATAAAAGTTCTTTATTATACTATATTAATATCAATGCCTTAATGACAAGTCAAGGAGTTATACCCATGGGCTGACACTTCCCACTTAGTTTTATTTAACTAGTCTAATTTATTTCTATTTAATTCAGCAATCCTATTTCTAGACTCCCATGAGTCAACTCCTCCCATTTTATTTAATTAGCATAATTTATTTCTGTTTAATTAGCCTATCTTATTTCTAACTTATTTGTGGACATCTCACTGCTACCCTCATACACCATCTACAGCTGATGGACATTTTTGGAGTCTTTTTTCTCAGATTTCTAAACATAAGGTGATATCATGTGAACTAAAAGCCCCTCTCAAATGGTTAAGTTTGTCCATAGTCACTAAAAGCTATTCAGTAGTACAGGAAATTAACCTGTTTGAACACTTGAATGCCTTAAGCATTAATATCTCTGGAATCAAGGTTTTGATGTATACAGTAGACTAGTTAGACATTGGCCAGCTTTATTTGCTCTTATTGGTGAGACAGGATGAACATTCTTCCCAAACTCCCTTGCGTTATTGTGACACCATGAATTATGACCAGTGGATGTGGGCAGAACCAATACGTAAAGCTTTCAAACTTGGTCCCTGATACATCTTCCACCTCCTTCCCTGCTCTCCTTCTGCCATTGTGTGACCAGAAACAACAGACTCTGAAATGTCTGTATCCAATTTCCTAACTGTTCAGAGGACTGGCCAGTAGAGAATCCAGCTCCGCATTCTTTGGGTTTTGACACTGAGATATGTAATTGTGTTTGGGCCCCACCCACTCTGTGCTTGTTAGTTATTATAGTGAAAGAATAGAAAGGAAAAGGCAGCAATGGGGAAAGACAGACTCCAGGACAGATCAGATGTTGGGTTCTAATTGCCCTTCCTTGCTGAGCCATGTGCATATAGTCACACAGCACTTAAAGACAACGGTAAGCTCTGAGAAGTGCCTCACCTGACAGTTCTGTTGTGCAAACATAGGGTGTACTTAAACTAAAAGGGCTTTGGCATCACTAAATGACAAAATCTATGGAATGGCTGTTGACTATGAAGCTTGTCACTATCTGAAGCATCCTCATGTGGTTCACAACTGTACTTAAGTCTCGAAACCACAATGTGTGACAACATGCCATGCATATTGTCAACCAGGAAGCTCACACAAGTTTGGGTGTTCAGGGGTTTTATGAGGTAACTTCACATATGGCTGATCACCCCTGTGGATGATCTCAATTGCATTATCTGTGAAGATCAAGTGGTTTTTGGTGGCTCAAGACCTCCCACCATAGATCACACTGATAGCATAAACTTTCTCATGTGCCCCAACACCTTAGGTGGCAAAGCTGTGGGGAAAGGAGTCCTTCCCCACTGTTGTGGGAGCATAAATTGGTATAATCACTATGGAAAGCAGAATGGAGACTCCTCAAAAAACTAAAACTAGAGGTTCCGTTTCACCCAACTGTCTAGGTATCTTCCTAAAAGAGTTGAAGTCATCATACCACAGTGCTACATGCACGTCCATGCTGATAGCAACACACTTTATAATAGCTAAATCTTGCAAAGATGTTCTTAACAGAATGATATTCCAAGGGTTCACAGGTTATCTCCCAGGAGCTGGGAAAAAGTGAAAGCTTCCTTAACCAGCCCAGATTTGCTTAGTTCATCATTTTAGTGCACTGCAGAATATTTGTTATGCAACCTAATCTACACTGACTAAAATATAATGTACATTTTCATATAAAACATATGAATTAGAAATTTGAAAACAAATATCCAGGCAATAAAACAAATGTGCTCTACAGTAGCAAACATATCATACTTTGGGGAACATTAGTCTTGTCATGTGAGAAAATTGCTGAGCCCGGCTCTACTGCTGAGCTTCTTCAGAGGGAAGCACAGTGGTGTGAGAGGGAGCACAAGGCAGCACGGGCCTGGAGCAGCAGCTCACAGTCAAATCACAGCAGTTTCCCCAGCAAAGATATTCAAGGAAGAGGATAAAATGCTGAGGGAGCCATCAACCTTCTCCACAAGCCCCTGCCCTCTAGGCTGCTTAGGTTACCTTGGGGTAGCATGCCAGGCCCCAATCCTCCCTCATAGCTCCCCCATGGGAATCAGTTTCTTGGTTTCTGCTCCTTTACAGTGCAGCAGGGTCAGGGAAATACCAAGCAATGGGCCTAAGGCTGTGACTTACAAACTAGAGTCCTTAACCACCTGACTTACTGACTTCTTTCATCTTGTAATTAAAACACAAGAGATTGGTCTAGTTTGACTCAACCAATTGTAACTACAGGGTATCAGAGAGAGAGGTCAAAGGACACCAAAAAAGCAATGGAGCTCCTAGAGTCGTGCAGATGGGGCAGAAACAATCAGCTTATCCTGTACCATAGAGAACTTGAGAATAATAGACCAAGGGCTGAAAACCCATCATTCCAACAAACTGCAGATCTTCCACAATGGGAAGCTGCCCTTTCACTTTAAAATTCCATTTCATCTGAACTACCCTGTACTGCTAAGGGTCAATCTAATTACTCACGACAAATACTAGGGGCTCTGTGATACCTTCACCAATCCTCAGAGGGGCAATCTGTAAAAGGGAAGGCTGAGAAGACAAGCAGTCTCCCTTTCACGGACAGTCTCAGTGGCTACCCTGTGGGCTGCAGGTTAGAGTTACAGCTCAGTTGTCCCTGGAAGAGGCTTTCCATGAAGACCACAGGGCTATCCCTTGTCTTCTTGTTTCTCTGTACCTAGTTGTTTGTGAAGGGTTACTGCAATCCTGCTTCCTATTGGTCCTTAAAGCAAATCCTAACTGTTTATAAAGCTGGCCAGTAACAAACAGCATCAGCATTTTTTGTTTTGATTTGTTTTTAGCTCTAGCTTGCTCCATTATATGGTTTCCTGAGAAAGAGAACAAATGTATGCAGCATTGGCACCTGAAGCTAGTTTGGTACAGGCCCACAATTCCTTATCCAAAATTAAGAAATCCAAAATCTCTGAAAGTAGAAAAATATATATCTAGAATAAGTGCAAAATAATTTGGCAACCAAAAATTGAGATTTAGGTATTTTTAAGTTTATCCCATTTTGTTTGAATGTTGCTACATTTCACTGTTAAAATATTAATGAATTCGATTACAGGGTGCTGCTTCAGGCCCATGGGGAGTATTAAGTAACATTCAGAAGATGGATCACATCCCTATTCCATACCTTACTGAATTTCAAAAGCACATCTGCCTCCAGACCGTTTGGATAAAGGACAATAGATTTGCTCAGCAGGCGGAGCAAAACCTTTTGGTCAGACCAACAGACATGGATTTGAATCCCCTCTTGTTGTGAGGCAGAGACTCAACCACTCGGAGTGTGTGGCATGCAGCTCATAACAGTGGCTCCCCCATGGGCATGTGGCAGGGGAGATAGGATTCAATGAAACAAGTTACATGAAGAATTTGAGTGCTCCTGGTACCCAGTCTGTGCACAACAAAGGACATTTTCTTTATTTTGTAACTTCTCTTACTTTTCCACAGAATCCAAGCATAGTACTGTGGTGATCAAAACACAGAAAGTATAGCAAGAAAAAACTCACTTCCAATAAAAGGAAAGGCCAAAAGTAGAGACTGGTAGAATGGTTTATCAGAAATGCTTCCCTGCTTTCAAGGTGCTCAAATGTAGCTGTAGACGAAGACCAGTGATCACAGGGATCCCTCGGATGTAACCTTCAGATGTACACTTCTCTTGGATTGACTTTTTATGGCCTATGAGCAGATTCTAGCAATTGGTGCAAGCATGCATGCAGATGTAATTTCCTTTCTCCACTTGTCCTGGAATCCCAGTAAGTGATGCTTATAAACAATGCCAGCGTTATTGACCATATCCACACCAGAACTCCACACTTGGCTTCATCCTCTGTTCCCTTACTGAGATGGACTCTTTAGGTACAAGTTCTACCACACTCCAGCCAACTCCAAAGGCTTTAAAGCATCAAGATATGTACAATCATGCCTCAGTTTATGACTGCTTCTGTTCATGAACAGTTGGGTTTGCAAACAGAAGCATTTGCAAAATTTTGCTTCCATTGGCAAACTCCAAATTGGGTGACAAACACGACTGCAGGCCATCTGCCCCACATGAACATGAACACAGCCATCCTCCCCAGAATTACTGAAGAAATAAAGTTCATGAATTGAGGTACTACTTTTTTACTTGAAATCTACAAACATGAAAAGCATGAGAAACTAAACACAGGTTTAATGAACTTTGTCTAAACCTATAGAAAAAAAAAGCAATACACAAAGCAATTATGGACAGAAATTTAACTTCTATTTTAAGAATATTTTTTAATAAATTGAAGCAGCAAAACATAGCCTTGGTCCTTTTAGCCCTCTCAAGTGAAAATGCAAGCAATACAATTCTAGGTTTTAAAAAAGAGACTGTTCCAGGCATGGCAGCGCATGGCTATAATCCCAGTACTCGGGAGGCCGAGGCAGGAGGATTGTTGTGAGTTCGAGACCATCCTGGGCTACAAAGTGAGCTCAAGACCAGCCTGACTGCATAGTGAGACTCTGTCTCAAAAAGACAAAAAAATAAAAAAAATACTGTGAGGCAGCCTCTGCAGTCTCCAGGAAGAGTGCTGGGATCCCTAGCAAGGCCTTCACTGCACACGGAGTGAGGGGATAGCGGCCCATGTGCCACCATTTCTCAAACTCCACTTCGTATTTTCCAAGTGCTTCTGTCCCTTCATTCATTTGCCCACCATCTAGCCTTCTGTCCACTGAAAGCCTTTCCCCTTCAAAGCACTTAACCAAGGTAGGCATGCAAATATAAGCAAGACACAGCCCCTAGGGGGGAAGATGGACAGGTTTTTTATCTAACAGTTTGTGATTAACTGGAGGAATGCTTTCTTGTTATATTAAAATCTTTGCCACTGGAACACAAACCTGCTCTGAAGAAAGGTGAGCTCTGTCCTTTTACTGCCTAGAAAGCTGAGGGGAGTGTGGCGAGGCAGGTTTGGACACAGCAGTGGCGCACAGTAGGTTCTGCATAATAAAGGCATGGGAAATGTGAGGCTTCTGAGAGAACCCGACAAAGTGGAGACTGGTGCCAACAATTCTGAGTTCTGGATGGCCAGAAATGCCATCCAGGTAAAATGCAGTCCTGGGTGACTAATAGCTCGGGAGGCAGGGGCGTTTTGGGCAGGAAGTCGTGAAGATTTCAGAGGAGTCACACTGGCAAAGGTTTAAAGCAGTCCAGTTATTACTGTTGCATTAAAAGTCTTTTCATACACACCTACTTTATGGCTGCTCATAGTCTGTACATGTCTGGAGTTCGCCAACTACTGGATTCAGCATTTTGACTCAGAACGAGCTGGAGTTGGAACTGCAAATGACCTGCATCTCTCCCTGCTTATGTAGAATTGGGCTTCTCCTCAGGGTCTCTCTGCAAGGGCTACTTTGAGCCACCTCACATGTGACAACTGGACAGCTCTGTGGTGGTTCTTGGCTCCAGACCAAGTCTCGAGCTGGATATACATGTTCTAAGCAGTGCTGCTTTTCATTATTTAACCTTGACCTTGTCAAAGGACATCATAGCCTGCCCTGAGTCAAGGGGCAGGGAATTAGACATCACCACATGATGGAGGAAAAGCAGGATTCCCAAGAGCAAGCAAAATGGATGCCACTGTCATGGCCACCTTTGGAAAATACAGTGTCACGAAAAGTAACAGAGATTGGGAGTTGAGAACTCAGGCCCTACCTGAGCACATAAACACCTGCTGCTCCTGCAACCACCGAATAGCCCTTCTTGTTCTCACTGCCCGAGACACAGCTACCCCTCCCAGTATTCTGTGTGGTAAAGCACATGGCACCTGCCCATAGCTGCCTGGCCCTCATCCTCTCACCTCCCAGCCCCTGTTCACCCCATTTATTGTTCACCATCCCACCTTCCACCCCTTTTCCGCGGCCCCAAGGCTGAGCCTGTTGCCTTGCACACTGCTTCCTGAAACTGACACACCAAAACCACACCCTGAGTAGCTTGAAGCAACAGAAATTTACTCTTGTACTTCTGGAGGCTGGAAGTCTGACATGCAGGTACAGCAGGACCAGGTTCCCTCTGAAGTTTCCAGGGAGGAATCTTTCCTGGCCTCCGCCACTGTCTGGGGTTGTGGGCCATCCTTGCTGTCCTTTGGCTCTGAACTGCACTGTTCCAGCCTCTGCCTCCAGATCTCACGGTCTTCCTCCTTCTTTTCCAGAAGGACACAGTCACTGAATTAGAACCCACCTTCCAGGTCCATTCTGAGTGTGATAATCAAATATGATCATCTAGGTGGCTTAGAAATGTCAGAAATATATTACTAACAGTTCTGGGGAACAGGAAGTCCAATATCAAGGCCCTGACTGATCTGATGTCTGGTGAGGGCTACTTCCTAGACAGCAAGCTTGTGCAAAAGCAGGGGAGGGGGTGAGTTCTCTTATGCCACTTTTATAAGGCATTAATCCTGCTTATAACAACTCCTCCCTGATGAACAAACCACATTTTAAAGACCCCACTCAGGCCCTTCCACCTGCAGAGCAAAGCCACCACCTCCCATTGGTAGGGATCAGCAAGACTCAGTTGCATAGTATGGAAAGAAATATGCCACTCTCTTTGCCATCATCTCTGATCTATTCCAACCACTCCTGCAGCACTATTGAGTGTATCCATGAATGTGTGTGCATTCACACACACACACACACACACACACACACATGTGCACTCACACACAATAAAGCCACCTTATTCCTGACCACAGAGAATGGTCATCAGAGAGCCACATGCAAGGGATCATTGATTTTCTCTCCTCTTGGCTTTTCATCAGTGCCCACATCATTGTGATAATGGCCTCCTCTGTCTAGCTTCTTTAGAATAAGATTTGTTAGCAGAATGACCCCAACTTTTTCTATCATGCTCAAAGAATGCAGGCAAAGCTCCCTGGAACTGCAGCTTTTTGCATGTTTTTAAGATCACCCTTTCATGAATCCAAGTCTTGATCAGAATTTCAATAAAAAAGGAGAGATCTGCAGAAGCAAGACTAACCTGTGTTTTACAGGTTTTAATCTAAGAGAAATAAAACTGCACACTGAGTTTGTGGGAATCTCTGTGCTTACAAATGGAACCTCATGACATTGAGAGAGAGCTGTGTCCTTCAAGGGCTACATTCTGACCCCGATGTGGGGGAAGCTGCCTGTCCCTGTCCTGTTCTTTTCTGAGATATGGGTAAAATGTAAATAAATTAAACCACACATTTAAATTTGTTCATTCATGTGGCTTCACAAGAAATACATGTGTTTATATTCATGCACACTTTATAGCTAATATCCCAAAATAAGCCCAGTAATATATAGCACATTTCCCCCTGCAAATGTAATGACTGAACTATCATAAATTTGTACGAGTTGTTTTCTTTATGTCTGAACCAACCTCTGCTTGCACGGGTATACCGTCTATAGAGGAAACTCTAAGAGGCCCCTCTCCCCTAACCTGAAAATTGAATTCAACTCATGACTGATCTAAATAAAAATATAAAAACCATTGTGGAAACCAACCTGAAAACAGGCCCAACCTCTTGTCTGATTAAATAAAAATGGGGGGGTCAGTTACGAAAACATAGAAACAGGAGTGTCGCCCCCAGCTGTGTGCTGGGTTTTAATGTGCAGGGTGCTCAGGAATTGCTGCAGGTTCTGAAGCTTGAAGCCCTGTGCCTGAGTTCCTAGCTGCTTGCGCCGGTCCATGCCCTCCCATGCTCCTCAGATAATCTGACTTCTTCTAAGCTTGCGTGTAGGGAGAGAATATGCTAGGCCTCCTAAAACAGGCTTATTAGTCTGCTTTAAAAATACGTTGTTTTTTTTTTAGGAAAGGCCCTGGGTTTTTTTTAACTCCTGTGTAGAAACAGGTGGAATAACTAAAATCCTACTCAAGTGAGAGCTTTTTCAGCTCTTTCAAAGTCATCAAACTGAAATTACCTTTTAAGGGGTTTTAAATAGTTAATTCATTGTGCAGACAATCAGAGAAAACTCAACACATGCAGTTCTGGATATCTTCCCTCTAGACTGCTGCCTGGTCAAGTGATTTTGAAAGACTTAGTGGTCTCTGGCTCTGAATAAGCCTGCTGCAGCTCCGATGAGTGTATCTTTGCATGTATGGACTGTCACGTATTTAGTAAGAGTGGTCAAAACATTCATGTTTAGGAGAACAAGTCACCAAATCAGCCAGAACTGGGCTCACATATTCAGTTCTGCCATTTAGCAGCTAGGTGACTTCTGGAAAATCGTGGCTGCTCTGTGAGACCAGCTTCCACAGCATAAGTGGGAATCATAATGACTGCCACTCATGGACCATGTGAAGATTAAGTAAGACGATGTGCATAAGTTGTAAGAGGGAGCGCTTCATTATGCCACAAACAAATGGTTGAACACCACAAAGCTATGGTTCTGCCTCCTGCTCCACGCTCAGCTCGGGCTGGTGGGAGAGCTCCAGGCCATGCCATTTTAGTCCAGGACCAGGGCTGACACAGTCAGACCTGGGCTGACACAGTCACCATTGTCTAGGACATCGTTATTTGCCATGGGAGGGAGAAAAGAGCCTGCGAAATCACACGCTCACTCTGTATGGCTTCCCCTGGAAGTGACACCAATCCCCTCTGCTCATTTTTCATTGGCCAGTGGCATCCGTGGGCCAACCCATCTTTGAGAGAAAAGGGAAGATAGGTGGCATCACGCACCCAGAAAGAAGCAAACCAGAGCTGTCTGTGAACAGGCCTATGTCAGCCACACCTGCTGAGCACAGGTTCTGCTAGTGCCAGATATTCACCCTTTTCTCCTACAGTTAGACTTACTGGACATTCTGTTTGACCCCAGGAAAATGTTGCTCCAGGTTAGTGAATACCAACGTTCTGCTGTAGGTTAAATCATGGACTTCCTCCAGAGGTTCTGGGTTGAAAACTTGGTCCCCAGCTTGTGGCGCTCTCGGCAAGTGGTGGAACCTTTGGGATAGGGGGCCTGGTGGAAGGAAGGTAGGCCACTGGGGTGCTCTTGAAGGGGATGTTGTGTCCCTTGCCCCTTCCAGCCTCTCTTTGACCTCCAGGCCAGCACTCTACTCCTGCCGCCGTGGTATACACTGCCACCACCAGCCCACAGCACTAGAGCCAAGCAGCACGGACTGAGACCTTTGAAACCATGAGAAAGTAAACCTTTGCCACCGTGACAGAAAACTAACACACATTCTACAGCATATTCAGCCATTATTAGCTGTGCTTTCTGCACAGCAGGCTCACTTTGAGATACTTCAGAGTAGCTGGTGGAGCAAACCCTTTGGAGCTCATATTCTAGGGCAGGGAGAAGCAAGGTAAATACACAAAACAACAACAACGTTAGGAAGTAGTGATTACTATGTGACCGAAGAAAGCAAGGCAAAGTTGGAGAGTCAGTGTGACAACCTGAGTTCTCTGGGAAGAGGGAGGGTTGAGGGACGATCACTGTGGATGACACAGAATGAGCAAAGCAATCCCTGACAGAAGAGGAAACAGCAAGGCCAAGGAGCAGTGCTTGGCACAGCTGAGCAACAGAAAGGAGGCCAACACAGCCGGAATGGAGGCAAAGAGACCGGTTTTCACAGTTTGCTACGCAACTGCCAAGCTCTAATTCTTCAGGCACAGCTTTGTTAAGATGATTGCTTTGTTTCGTTTCACATGGCTTACTCACCAGTGATATTCATCATGAATTGGACAGAGTTTTACTGGTTTCTTGGAGACAAAAGCAAAATATAAGATCTGAATGAACCAAAGATCAAAATAATGAACCTCCTTACTGCCAGCTTACGCTAAGTGCTCCACAAGCCATAGCCATAATTGCTCCATGTTACGAGGGGAGCAATGCAATTGTTCACATTGCAGGACTACACATCTGAATTCCCATCTACGTACTCCCAAATGAAGATCTGTGCTTACATTTTTATTGCAAGAAAAGAGAAAGGAATGGGGAGAGGAGGGGGGAGGGGGAGATGAGGAGCAGGTAGAAGAGGCATTAGCTTAGGTAGGATTCCATGCCCTAAATTCACACATCAGAACAAGAAAATATACTCACATGAACAACAAGATGTAAAAAAGTAAATTTACCCAAAGAGTTTTTATGTTGTTATTTCATGTTTTACTTATAGGTACCAAAGATTCTGCTCAACGGTGATAATTAACTGCACATCAACTGGGCTCTCTCTAACCTGTGCCTACTGCCCTGTACTCCAAATGCTGCACGGCCCCTGAGACTGCCTGGCTGTGTGCTGTCTGTGGACTCTGCTTCTCGAAAAGCACAAGGAGTGCAGCCTGAGGTTATCAGGCTCTAACCTAGGTGGGTATCAAATTTCTGCAGACCATCTTTGGGAGACAAGAACTTCCTCCCTATTTTAGAGACAAAAAAACTGGTGTTCTGCAAGGTCAAGGTCACTGGCGCATCAGTGGCTGGGCTAGGAAATACAATGCAGAATCCAGCTGGCTCCAAAGGGCAGGCACTTTAACTCCACCTCACCCAGCTTCAGGTTTGGATTTTCTAGCACTGAAGTTTTCAAACACCAGAGGGCGCCTTGTTGTTGGATGCTACTGAGCTTCCCTAAACCCTGCAAACCTTTGAAGCTTGATCATCACTCTCTCATCAGACAGAATTATGAAGAGACAGTGCCTAGTTATGAGCTAACGTGGTGCATGCGTGGTAGACATGGGAAATTAGGTATATCACTCATGAAACCCATTCCCTGGCCTGAACAATGTGGCACTCCAGACACACTGTGCTCGTTGCTGAGCTGTAATTGTGTTGTGTTCCTAAACTATACTGGCCCAGATTTGCACTTCAAAAAAATAAATCCTAATTACACTACCACTGACATATGTAACATACCAAGTAACCCAAGGTCTTCTACATCAGTCAGCCTGTTACATACATTACAGCTCAAGTTCACTCACTTTGTCATAATAAGTCATGCCTTTGAAATAAACTGCAATAGCTTTTTTTTAAAAGCAAAGAACAATTTTTTGTGTGTCTTTTTTATCCAACCAGGAATATCTGTTGTAAACAGCCGCTCGAATGGTACTAATAATGAAGGATTTCTCTGACTTTACGATCTGAAAACCTCACAGTTAATTGTAGTCACCAATTTCCAGTCTTCCTCCCTGGTAGACTGATCATAAAGGACTGGGCTTAGCTGTCTGACTTATTGTTTCCATCCCATACTGTCAATTACTCCTAAGCACCGCAAATGCCGAAATACTACATACATGGGAGCACTCTCCTAAATCATCCATGGCCAGCATTGAGAAGTATGACACAGGTGGCCTCGCCAGCACCAAGGTAGAGAGCCACCTTTCAAATAAAATCCTTGTTTTAATGAGCACCAAAGGCCTATCTACAGTTAATTTTATGAACTTGAGAAAACCAAACCAGAGGATTACAATTTACAAACCGAAAGGGATGCAGAAAATGTGAGCAGAGCCTTATTACTGAGTTCAAAAGACAAAGGCAATTCAGGGTATTCCTAGTATGAAATACGACCTAACACTAACCTAAGTATCCTTGAGAAGTCTTTGCGCTGACTGAAAGTCCAGTACCAGCTGAGCATGAGAGTGTATATAAGGAATAAGGAAGTGGAAGATTAGTGTCTTGAGTGCATTCCCCAAGGCTCAAGACTACCAAGCTGCAGAGATGCGGGGGAAGCTGGGTGGAACAATCAGAAATGCAACTCTGGGACCTCTTTGTGCTGTGTGTATAAATCATTAAATAGCAGACCCATGATTTAACACTAATACAAACGAGGGTTCCCAGAGAATTAAATTTCTCTTCCCACAAATGACTCAGAGTACAAGTGAATTGGGCCACACCATCACCTCAGCAAATGCCAGGAAATATGACGCCAGTATAAAGTACACCTCACGGGAACTAATGAGCCAGGCCACCTCCAAAATCACCTGGGGGCCCACTGAATTCCTCAATCCCTCCAGGACCTTTCCGAAATAGACTAGTGAAGTCAGTTCTTGTCAAGCACACAGGGTCCCCAGTGGCCAGTCCCATGGCTTGGGCTGACCACTATGCCATCTCAGATACTACAGAGAAGAGCCCAGGTGCATAGTCATAGCTGAGCTTTCTGGGGAGGACTGTCCTTTATTCTGAGATTGTGCCCTTCCTAATAATTAGGATAAAATTGTTTTAAATGACAACAATCAGTCTGTAATTGTCAAGATCTTGTTATCCCAATGTCCTTAACTTGGCTACATAAAAAACTTAATGAGTCCCAATTTTTAAGAATTTATCAACCCATAAAATCTGAAAGTCAAAACGCTGTCATCTTAGGTGGAAGCCCGGCTTTATTGGGTAACACGCGTCCAAGCAAGAATGGAGCTGGCTCTGCTCGCTTCACTACTTGAGTGCAGTTGGAGGAGGGCGCCCGAGGGTATGCTGTAGCTCAGGACTTCCGGGACTATGAAGGAAGTAGACGCAGGTCTGGAGAGCATTCATACTCATGCAGAACGTGCTCCTCTGGAACATGATGAGTACCTATGCTCGATTTCCTGCTCTGATTTGATGTCTCAGACAAGATGAGCACTCCTCCCACTCTTTGGACTGACAGTTTCTTGATCTCCTTAATTTAATTTCTATGCCATGCCAGCTACTCACAGGCAGTGCCCCTCAATTTTGCTTGTAGGCAGACCTACCCTTTCCTTTGCTGTTATGACAATGCAAGGAAACCCAGTAATTAAGATGAGGTGATTGGACCTCCCAAGCTTTAGTCAACAGAAGACTCTGAGCCTCACACACCAGAAGGAGAATTTCTATTCAGCTTCTTGCACATTACAAAACCAAAATTATGTGAGCATGAACCAAAAGTCTCTTGTGCTCAGATCTGCATGAAATAGTTGATGAGTTTCAGAAATCTCAGGTTGATCCAAGAAAACAAATTTAAGTAACACAGAAAGACAAAACAAGCAGACTCTCCTTCAGAGCATAACCCACGTTAAAGGCCAGAGACTTCAAATCACAGGAGGAGGGGGAGGCATTTGAGAATGGGGAAAAGAAGCTCCTTCCTTCGCTCATGCCCAACCTTGGCTGGCACTGGCTGGCTGGTCCAGATGGATGCCCTCCCTCCGTCTGCCCCCTCTGTATGAGCTTGGTCTCCCCAACATCCCCTTGCTGATAAACTGTATCCTCAGCACCCCCACAGTGTGTGACTATGTCTCCCTAGTGGTAGCAGTGCCTGTCGGTTTCTTCTTTGTATTACAGGTTTTAAGATACAGCGCCATTTCTCTTAACCACCTAGAAGGACTCACGAGAAGAGAGCTACATCCAATCCATCGTTGTAGATGACTGATGTTCAGTCATTCCTTGTTGGGTGGAAAAATGAATGAACAAATGAATGCACGAATATACAATGGCATATTTTCACTTTAGACGTCCTGTGGTTTTACCATACCTCCTGCTATGCTTTGAGTATGTCCTCAAAATTTCATGTGTTGGAAACTGTGCCTTCCATTTTGCATGTTTATGATATTTGGTGGAAAGATTTTTAGGAGGAGACTGGATAATGAGGGCTCTGTCCTTGTGTGCAGATTAATGCATCAGCAAAGGTGTGGCTTTATTGAGAAACTGAACTCTCTCAGGCATACCTGCTCCGTCTCCCCATGTGATGCCTTCTGCCATGTTAGGATGGACCAAGAAGGCCCCCAACAGATGCCAAAGAGATGATGCTGGTGTGATTCTCTTGGTCCTCTCAGCTTACAGCACCATGAGCTAAATAAGCCTCCTTCTGCATGAAGTACTGGCATTCAGTTATAGCAACAGAAAGTGCAATAGGTCTCTCTGTCACCCAGGATCAAATAAGCCATCAAAATTGAGGGAGCAGGAAAAGAGTCTCTAGACAGTGTGGAATTTCACTATTGCCATCAACATTTTTATTTCTCTGATTCTTTTCTCCCTCCGTACGTGGCACCGATGAGCATCTGTGTAGCTAGGAAAACAAGCACAGCCTACAAGTTCACGGTGTTGCGAGTGATAATTAAAGCATCTCACTTAGTTCCTATTGGGTTCTGAATGCTGTTCTACTACAGGAATGATAAGAATAACTCAGGAACATTCTCCCCAGGTAGCTTATAAAAAACAGTACTGAGAGACACAGTAACTCACCTAAGTGGCACAGATTCCCAGTGGCAAAACAAGTTTCAAACCTGACTTGGTCTTTGGCTGAGCATAGTGGCACATCCCTGTCACCCAAGCTCTCTGGGATACTGCAGCAGGCAGATCACAAGTCTGAGCTCAGGACCGGCAACTCAGTGAAACCCTGTCTCAAAATAAAAATAAATTTCTTTAAAGGCAGAGGTGGAGCTCACTGAGAAGGCTCAAGTTTCAATATTCAGTGTTGGGGGGGTACCTAGCTCAGAGCTTTGGCAGAGAAACCCCTGAGAGATGCCCACCTGACTGGGTCCGGGAATAGGATGGTGCCCTCTGACTCAGTGCCAGATCTGTATGAGCTTCAGGACAGCTGACTGTGCAGATTCCCCTGAGGTCCTTTCCATCTTGATGAATGACCAGACCTAATGACAAAACTCTCTCTGTGGGGGCCAGGCTGTGACTTGAATGACCCCTGGCATGTTCATGCAGATGCTAAGCCTCAGCCTCACAGCACTGATGAAATGAAATCAAACCTTGGCACTGACTGCCCCCTCTACAAGTATGATTAGTGGACTTCTTCTAGAAGAGAAAACATTCTGTTTCTGACTTCAAAGACACTGAGCTCCAGGGAAGACTCTGTAAATGACTTGGAAGAGAGAGAAACACACGTTCTGAGAGCTGAACTTCTCTCAAACGTACATGGTGGAGCCAGGCTTGGGTCCCATGTTTCCTGACACCTAAGTCCTTGGTTGACACTCTGCTTTTTTAGAAAGAGAACTGAAGCAGGGGGGCTAATTCTACTGGAGTCCCAGGTCAGGCCACCAGCAAAGAAGGAGGCTTTAAGCAAACTACATCCCAGGATTGCAGTGTAGCCATTAGGCAAGGCCTCAACTAAAAAGTAGGCACAATAGGGACATCACCTTCCTTCTCTTTATAGCAAAAGGCTGAGGTTCCCAGACCTGCCGCAACAGAGGCCCCTGCACCTGGTGGCTGCTCAGCTGCCCTGGGTGCATTCACTTGGCAGATCTCTCCTAGCCAGAGTCCTACAGATTCTCCCTGTAGATAGCTGCTCATTTGCCTTGAATTCAATTTACCAATTGTCTTTTTACCACATGTCATGTTCTGGAAGAATGAATTTTGAGAAACACATGCTCTGTTAGCCAATAACAAAATAAAAGACAATTCACATACAATATTCTGGTTTTCATTCTGCATCAAGAAGCACTTGGCTTGACTCTGAATTTTAATCTCTGGACAATTTTCTGCTCTTTATGCTTCCCTCTCTGAGCAAAAAGGGAAGTGGGTCTTGCTCACTGCCTCCTCCCTGGCACTCAGCACAGTGGGCAACATACAGCAAAAGCCCCATAAGTGGTTTTTGGACATTCATGTGGACATGAATCAAAAGGCTGTTATATAGCCTGCCCTTGGAGTATGTATTCCTCATGGAAAAACCACTTATTTCCATGGTCACTCCCAAGGTTAAGGCAGACAAGGGGCAAGAGGTAGGTGTTGCCTGTATCACTGTTTCCGAGAAATTCCTACATCAGTGCAAGTGATACTGGAGACTCAAGAACCTAAAGACTGCAGCCCACACTGATGGGCAGACCTGTAGCCTCTGCTTCCTGTAGGAGACACTAATTTAGCCAATTAAACCAATTGGAATAGTCACACACATACTGACCTTGTGATTCATGGACACGGGGTGGCTTGCAGAAATCTGCCACACCATCCAGGAAAAACAGAAAATGGTGCTGTAAACCCACCAAGACTATTCTGCCCTGGCGCTATGACAAAGAGGTGATAAGGAGAGAGAAGCACAGAATCATTCATTTGGCCTCTGCTCTGTGCCAGGTACTTTGAAACTGGCAGTATTGGGGGAGGCTTCCAAATGAAGATTTTGGAAATTAGGAAGTTGAGAATTTGGATACTTGGTCTACTCCCTTTAGTGGTTCGCCCAGGGTTGCTCAGCCCAGCAGGGGCTGAGCTGAAATTCAAGCTCAGGTTTATTGGAATCTCAGCCCCATGGTCTTTCTATCACTCCATTCTGTGTGCTGCATGGGACCCTAGGTTCTATGTGTAACTCTGATCTTGCCTTTTTAGGACACTTTCTTCAGGATGTGCATGTGGTACTGCTGTTCTAATGACATCCTATTGATCAGCTGAGTGTCTAGTGAAATATTTCCCATGAACTCAAGGTTGCCATATTCCTTTCAATGGGCACATTACTCCTTTCTTTACTCTCTGATTCTGATCATTATTCTAACTTCCAGTCCCTTTCTGCCTATACATCCACCTTGCGGTAACAGCCCTGTGACCCTCAAAGATATGCATGTGCCAAACCCTGGCTCTAAACTGCTTGATTTAATTAGATATTGAGGTGGCCAAGTCCATAGATGACATCATTTCTCAGAATCCAACTAGGCAGAGCCCCATTGGCTGTGAAGCCGAGGAACATGGTGTGAGAGTTCAGAACCAGGAACAGACTTTGCCCTAGGGCACAGGCTTCAGGGGGAAGCGTCTCCCACTGGTGCTAGAAGTCCTGTCTGGGAGGTTAGGCATGCTGTCTGCACATGGCCATAGCTATTACACAGAGCAAGCAGCACCAAGTAGCTCTCATAGTAAGAAAAGGCATCCTAGGGATGTGAATAGAGGATGGTAATAGGAAATTGGGCAGGAGACAGTGCTTGGAGGTCAAGCAAGAACTAGGCTTACAGATGCCCCTGGAGGAACGCCAGATCTAAGACTGCAGGTCCTGGGAGGCTTGACAGGACAAAGGAGGAGGCTGCACATGCAGGGGCTGACAGTGGGGCAAGTTCGCCAAACCCAAACTAACGTGAATGTGTGAGGCTGCAGACTAGAGCTCGGGTTGGAGTCCATACCTAGGGATAAAACCTGGTAGAACTTTTGCTCCCACAAACTAATTCTCTGACATCAATCAGATATCCTACAATTTAGTTCACCTCTGACCCTAACTGCCCAGAGTTAATGTAAACTACATGAGTTTAAGGTTTACAAGTCTTGATTTTCCAGTCCCTAGGTCATACCCATGCAGTTCTGTCTGACTGGGCTGCGAAGGTCGAGGTTGCCACAACCTCGCTTTTGATTTTGATAAGGTGCGGGAGTGACTCACAGAACTTACAGAAATGCTGTACCTAATATTACAGCTTATGACACAATATATAAGTGAGTGTCCAGATAAAGGGGTACCTGGAGTGAGGCTCAGGAGGGTTGCCAGCAGTGGAGGTTCAATCTCAGTGGAACTGGGGTGCACCACTGTCCCAGAGCATGGATATGTTTACCCACTCAGAACCTTCCCGAACTCCATCTGTCTTGTAGGGGTTTCCATGCAGGTTTCCCAAACCACATCCATCCTGTAGGGGTTTTCATGCAGGTTTCATTACTCAGGCATGTCTCTGACCATTGGTGACCAATACAATCTCTGGCCTCTCTTCCTTGCCAGGAGGTTGAGGATGGGACAGATAATTGCTTCTAACCAAGGTCTAAGCCTTCCAGCCTCCGGTCCATCCTGAGGTATCTAATTGCCAATCTTCCAAGAGTCTTTCATTACTCAGTCCATTGCAAAGGTCTTAGAAGCCTTGCGCTTCTAAATCAGATACAAAGACCAAGTCGTTTTTATTATATCATGAAGGCAACAGCTCAGCCTTCAGAATAATGCCAAAGCCATACATGTAGCTGGGACAACTTATTGCTGTACCCTCCACATGCAGCCAGAGCTTCAGAAATCCTGTCTGTGAGCATCAAGACTGAGTCTAGAGGGCTGGAGGTACAGCTCAGTGGGCTAAGTGCTTGCCGCTAAGCACTAAGGCCCTGAGTTCGATCCCCGGTCCCGGAAAAAAAAAAAAGACTGAGTCTAGAGAAGAAGACAGAAAGGAACCTCTGCATGATGACCTGGAAAATGCAGAAATGAAAGGTGGAGAGTGTGGTCAGCAATAGGAAAAGTTCTCCACTGCTCACGTTGCTTCTAGGGTACAACTAAGTCATGATGATCCCTATGGTTGCTCTGCTTCCCCCAGATGCTTTAGAGAATCATCAATAATCATCAAGTTCCTGTAAGTGTGTGCTGCAGTGATGGAGAGTTAACTCTTAAAAAGTAGTCCCTGCCTCCCAGGATTTTTATTCTACATATTTAAAAACACAAAATGAACATGCATAAAATAAAGGACGTAGAAGGGAACTCGCGGCTTCTACTACCTTCTATAACTGCTGAAATAAATTACTCCATGGTTTAAGACCATACAAATTTTTTATCTTTCAGTCCTGGTATGATTGACTATAGATTTATGACTATAAATCTGGAAAGTTTCTTACACAATGGAATCCAGGTGTTGTTTGAGCTGCCTTTTCCCCCTGGAGGTTCCAAAGCAGAATCCTTACATTATCTGGCTGAGAGAAGCCACCTGCATCCTTTCACTCATGATCCCTCATTCCCTGTCCAAAGGGCACCACTTCAGCCTCAGCTGCTGCTAATTCACATCCTACTTGTGACTCTGACCCTCTTGCCTCCCTCTTACAGAGATTCCTGTGATTATTCTAGATAATCCAGGATAATCCCCTGTATCGGGATTCCAAACTTAATCACATTCATAGTCTCTCTTCCCATGCAGGGTAATATATTCACATGCTCCAGAAGGTAGGGCATGGTGCCAAATTCAATAAATACAAACCATTATAACGATAAGTGCAAATTATGTGACCTGGGATACAAGTGTATAAAAACACAGAATCACAGGATTAGAGAGTCCATGCCGAGAGGGTCTTAGAAGTCTGCTTGTCCCCTGGTAGGACCTTGGCTACATTTATGTTTCAGTGTATCCAATTATGGCAAACCTGGCCCTTTCCAAAGCAATGTACAGCCTGTTTTTGCAAGTGCTAATTGTTAGAAAAGTGTTACTTGAATAACTGGATTGTCCACTTCACAGTGGCACAATGCACACTGTACTCCACTGCTGTAGGTCAACACGAGAAACCCCACAGGTCAAGGCCCCTTCCCTAGGAACTTGGTCCCTGATACTGACAAAAGTTCTCCTGAGTACTGATTCTAGCCTCAAGGCCAGTCTCTTACTGCTCAACTTCTGCCAGGACCAGAAACTAGATGATGCCTGTGGCAAACATGGATAGACATTTGTTTGAACACATTCCTGTTGGTCTCTATAATTCTCTGAAGGTGTCTATAATTTGGAGAACTATTGTGGAAGGATCTCAAAAGCCATCAGACAAAGCCAATGCGTACTGTTGAACAGTGGCACTGATGAATCTGAGCAGATCAGTACTCTGACATAAACACTGAAGAAGATAAATTTGGCTTTGCTATAGCTGGGAAAAAGCTATGGCAAGAACTGTGGGATGAAGAAATGAGTGACATAGCTAGGATAGCAACAAGACTGTGTCAGAGGGAGGGCAGATAATAAGTAAGTCCAGGAATGTGGTGATTGGTTGCATTCCAAGGTCCATTTGTAAAATTTATCAGTAGGAGAACCATGGCAGAGATTTGACATCAATGGAAAACTGCCTGGTTTGGAGAATGAGGGGTTCTTTTGAGTATGTCAAATTGAAGGCAACCTAATAACACACTCATCTGAATGCCTGCTAAGCAACTGAAGATACAAGACTAGCACCCTACTGAAAGAGTGAGTACAGATGTAGTGTCTGAAGTTACCACCATGGCGATAATACAGGGACAAAAACGGATGAGCCCTCCATTGGGCCAAGTGGCTGATTGAAGAATTAGAGGAAAAAGACTATAAAACTAAGCAGACGCCTCTTCACTCAGAAGTGAGTACTAAAAAAAATTTTAAAAAATAGAAAAAAAGAAGTGAGTACTGCCTACTGTGGGCCAGGTACTGGTATAGGAGCTGGGAGTGGGGATCAATTTCCTTCAGTTCCCAACAGCACAGCAGGTCCCGGGGCCCAACGGTGACAAGCTCTTGGGTAATTGCCATCAGCCCATGCTTCTTCTGCTTTCAGGCTGAATCAGAAGAGCGACTTTGGACTCCTAGGTTTTACTTTCTGTTTCTTGACCTTCACAGAACTCTTCTGTCTCTCATAGGGATGGAACCCAGCCAGGGTCTCACATATGTGAAGCCAGTGCTCTCCACTGAGCAACACCCCATGAGAGAGGTACTTTTGCTGTCGTATCCTCTAAAACAGACATGACTTCTCAGGCACGCACATTTGGAATCTAGCCACTGTAGAGATGCATATCCCAGCTCTCATTCTCCTCTCTGCAGAGGACCCCGCTGAGCAGTTTGGGTGGCTAAAGTCATTCCCTGCCGAGGTGGAGGCAAGAACAGGCCAGAAAACTGTGAGAACTCGAGCTTTGGACACCAAATGTCACAAAAGGGACAAGACTCAGGCTTCTTGTGTCAAAACCAGAGAGTGGTACTTTGATTTGTATTAGCCTCTCTTTGTCCCAGAATATGGAAAGGGCTAGATAAACATGCACACTTTAAAGGAGGAAAGGCTTCCACCTTGGGGTGCTTCTGCTGCATCGAAGGCTGCAGTTTTGCTCCACGCCATTGCAACTTGTCTATGTTCTGCAGCAAGGGATCCTGTCCTCCCTTTCAGGTGTTACAGAAAATGAGGACCTACTGGGTCACTGCTGATGATAATGCCTGCAGACTTCCTAGCCTGGCCTTGGCACCTGTGTAGAAAGACACCCATTTCTCATATAAACTTTGATTTGATATTTTAAAGAACACTAGGAAAAGTGGTTTGAAAAACAGAAAGTTTTACTGGGTTTTCCCTTCTCACCAGAGTCCCTGGGGCTTTTCACCAGACCATTACCAATACCTCCCTCAGTGGGGTCTTAGTGATCGTCAGCTTCATTTCAGCTACAGTGGTATTTTTCCATAACCAGTCACCATTCTGAGTTTGTTCAAGGATAGAGTAAGAGGCTTTGACAATCGCCAGCATGGATATATATTTTGCTATGGTGATTTTTGTTATTAAATGTAAATTTTAGAGAATGAAGTACTCAAGAGAGAATGTAGTGAGACACTGAAAACAAAATTTAATGTTTGTTCAGTGTAATTTTACCCATGCAAAGAAAGGCTTGTTATCCAGGAATGGCTAGTACACACCTGTAATTGCAGCCCTTGAATAACTGAGACACAAAAGTCACAAGTTCAGAGCCATCCTTAGCTATGTAGTAAGATCCTGTCAAGAAAAAAAAAGAAGAAAGGAAGGAAGGAAGGAAGGAAGGAAGGAAGGAAGGAAGGAAGGAAGGAAAAAAGGAAGAAAGAAACAAGGGAGAAAGAAACAAGGGAGAAAGAAACAAGGAAGGAAGGGAGGGAAAAAGGTGTCTTCTCTGCCATAATAGTGTTTCCTATTAAAACACTGTGATTAGGAGAACAAAGAATAATTCAATTTTAAATATTTATTTCCAGGAAAACTGAGATGAAATTTTTAAAAGCAGAAATGAAAAGAGATTCTGAATTGTTCCAGGATTTTCTTTGTGGAAATTTGGGGGAAGTTTAGATGTGGAAATTTGGGGAAAGTAGGAAGAAGTTTGTAATTCATTGTATGTGAAACAAGGAGAGATAAATTTTGTACAGGCCAAAACCATGACAGCTTTGTTAGCTACAGGAAAAAGCTGGAAATCACCTAAATGCCACCTGTAAGAGGCTGGTTAAACCCAGGGTCACACATGAATGCAACAAACTGTTTGCAGTTGTTAGGAAGCCTAAGGCCCATACTCACATTCAGCTATGGAAAGATCTTCAAGATATTTTAAATTTTAAAAAGGCAGGTGCAGAACTCCATTTGAGGTGTGATAGCATCTTTATACAAGGAAGAACACGTGAATGTTTAAGTGCCTGGATTATACTGGAAGGTCAGGGTAACAGCCTCCAGTCACAGGCTCTTTAGTGGATGGGAAGGGAAAATTTGTTTTTCTTCTATCTTTGCCCTTTTGCATCTTTGGAATTTTCTGTCATGCACCAATAATATCTACTACTGACACTGCATTAAAAATAATCATTTAAAACATCAAAAACAAAAATTAGAAATAAATTATTTATGTTCAGCCATACCCAGGAACTGACATCTACCTTCAAATCTCCATGCAGAATCTGGTACAGCGCCCTATATGGAACAATTGTTAAGTTATTGATTTAAAAGTAATAGCTCATACAGAATTTAACAGAACCTTCAAAAAATCATGCAATATTTATCACTTCAATGATATATTTTCAAAGAACTAAACTCATTTTAGCCAAGATTAACAAACTATATTAAGGAAAGAGATAAAATCTCTAAAGCTTCTGAAAAATTCTAGAATCAAGTTTAGAATGAACTACTTCCTAGAATGAGGTAATTTACTGTGATATATTTAATCAATGAGTTATGAATATTATAATTACATTTTATTCTGAGTAGGGAATCTCGAATGTGATGCTATCCACTGGCAAATCTTTCCTTAATTACTTTGGCATAAAGCCACACATTCTAACAAGACTGCCATGTTTGTTCAGATCTAACTGGACAAAATAATATTGTTTTCAATGAAAATACAGATAGCAATAGAAAATAAAGGGAATAATAGGAAATCAGATATTAGGAATTTTTATGGCTTATATCTAGATCCTCTCCCCCCACCAAGTCCCATGTGGTCATAGATGGGAGTTTTTCGGAGGTGGTTGGATCTAGGGTGTGATGCTGAGATCAAAGATTCATGATGCTGGGATTGATTTACAGTGTGATGCTAGGATTAAGGGTGTGAGATAAAATATAAGGAATAGAAAGAGGGTTGCTTGTCACTTGCTTGCTGTTTGCTGCCTTCTGCCTGTTTTGCTTTGCCATGGACTGTTTCTCCTCCACGATGACCCTCTACCACACCACCCTGTCTTGGAGCCAGCCAGCTATGAACTGAAGCCTCTACAAACTGTCAGCCAAATAAACCTTTCCTCTTTAAATTTGGGTGTTGGGTATTTTGTCTCAGCAATGAGAGGGAAGTAACTAAGACAGAAACTTTCTAAAGGAAGTACAGGACACTGCTACTCAGTATCTAAGATAGAAAAGTAACACTGAATGTGTTGTGATATCTAAATATTAGCCTAAATTTACTTCTCTAACCTTTTCCTCCAGGTGTAGATAGTATGGCATGTCTTAGTCACATGAAAGCCAGTTATGATTACAGCTATATTTGAGCATGTTCTTTGGCGTTAAGTCTACTCAGTCTTCTCACAGGTTCACGTCCTCATCAGATATTCTCAGGATTCTCCTAAGAAGTTCAGCTTCCACCCTGCTGAACTGCTTCCTCCCTTAGCATTACACTTAGGGAGCAGTGAAGGTTCCCAACATGACTTCATGCAACCCTCTGCCCTGCTCCCAAATCTACATTGTGTGTTGTTCAAATCTCTTAATGAGGAAGTAATTTTAAGTCACTTGAGGAGAATAAAACAAAGGGTCATTTTAATTTAAAAGTCACTCCTCTATATAAAAAAGCAAGATTTGAAAACAGATGAAGTAACCCTAAGAATGAGATGCCAACCCCAACACAAACACCTCAGAAGAAAATACAACATTTTTCTTAGAGAAAATTCACCCTTTCTTCCAGGAAATTTGCTTCAGTCTCATTTCTCTTCCAGGGAGTCCTTCCCACAAAGCAGAGTCTTGTTCCCCATCCCACAGCTGCCTTCTCTGACAGAAGGACACAGGCTCCCCAACCCAGGGGCCTCAAAGAGCAGCAGAGATGATAGAGGAGCAAAGCTTACTTCACACATGTTTGAACCCCTGGGTCTGTATGGACACAATCCACCCAACCTTACCAATGCCCTCAAGACAAGACCATTCTCTGAGTAAAATTTTTGATCCCTCCACTTTCCACATGTTGCTCATGTCAGCCTTTTTCAGATTCTTAACGAGTGATCATCTTAACCTAATTTCACTTAAATAAAAACACCTCACCTGTCAGTTGTCTGTTGCTGCATAACATTGCCCCAAAAGTTTAGTGAATAATGCCACTCACTGTTCCTCAGAGTCCATTGGCCAGCTGGCTGATGGACCTTGGATCACGCAGCTGTAGCTGTCTGAGAGTCAGAGAGGATAGCTGGTCTAAGACAGTCTTAGTGCATCAATCCAGATCCTGCATATCACCTAGCAGGTCAGCCCAGGATACTTTTCATGGAAGCAGCAAAGTCCAAGAAAGGAAAAAGAAACACCTTGTGCTTCTTCAAGATTTTACTTGTGCCAGATTTATTCTGTCCCTTATCTAAGTCTCATTTCCAAACCTAGAGTCAGTTTGATAAATCACTACCAAAGGACTTAGATATAGGCAGATACGAAAACCTGGGCCCATCCATGCAATTAGACACCTGGAGACAAGCAGCGTGGGGTGGTATGCTTGGAGCGTTCCCGAAATGATCCATCCCTAACCATTGTACTCTAACCATTGATCCTTCCAATCAGAGTTCAGTTGCTCTGCTGATCACCAGACGAGAATTAGAGTCAGCCTGGACTGGAGTGTGGCATGATTAGCTGGGTTGTAAGAAAGATGATTTCTAGTAGCACCAAGACTGGCAGCTGGGGTCCAGGAGTGGGACTTTTCCTCCTGGTAGTTGAAAAGAGATGACCACTACACACTGTAGAAGGCAGTGATCCAAGTGGGGAGGAAAAGTATATGCTGAGGGAGGAACACTATGGCAGTCAATCTGGGAATAGAGCAAGGAGGGTAGTTTCAAGTTCTGTAAACAGTGCTAGAATTTGAATTCTTCCTGGTCTTAGGCCTAGGACACGTGTAAAGTTTCCCAAGCTGAGGGTGGCTGTAATGAACTGACTTACAACTTTACTCCTGGGAGCTTCATCATAGAAGGTGCAGGGAAGTTATGCTTAAAGACCAAGTTACACAGTCCGAAGGCTGAGAGTCAGGGCAGGACAGAAGAGCTGCAGTGGAAGAGGACATTCCCGCAAGGGCAAGCACACCTGCCAGGAGAAAGAATGAGCACCCAGGCTGGAGCGGTGTAGGAAAAGGGCACAAGAAGAAATTGTGAGCACACGTGAGACACCTATTCAGTTCCCCTAACCAATTAGGATGTGTTCGCAGGGCTGGGCTTTAATTTCATTCATAGGGAATTAGTGCACTAGATTAGTGCTTCTCAAACCAGCTGTAGGATTATGGCCCCCCAGGAGCCTCATGCACTCAGAGGCAGGGCTTTTAAAGGTGACTACACTGTGAGGGCACCACAGCTGACTTGCTGCTAGGAGGGGTCTGGTAGAAAGAAGCAAGTAGCTGGGGAAAGGTTTCTCTAACCGCAACACAAATCAACCTCTCCTCCTCCACATTGTGGGTATTGGGGAGGAGTGTGACTAATCATTGGAAAAGATGAGCTTCTTACATTTCTAAACACTTGCAGACCTAGACTTTTACAAATACTACAAAAATCAGTGACCAAAATATAAAACTTTTTTTTAAAAATCAGATAGACAAGTAGAACAATTGACAAGATGAATCATTTTACCACTAGATTCAAAAGACATAAAATTATTCTCAAATTATCAAAACTTCAAGGATTTTCTCTGCATTTCAGGATTAACTAATTGGGAACTAGTAACAATTCACCACTTGGCAAAGGTCCAAGAGAAGTGCTGAGTTAGATAGCTGTCAACTTTTTTTGATGATGTAAAACTAATCTCTACCAGGTTTGAGCATCTACTGTGTTTCCAAGTTCTGTGTTCAGTATTTTACATACATTACCTTTATTTTTTGGAGTTATTCACCCCATTTGAAGATAGGGGCATCCAAACTAATGAAGCTAGGAACTCCCTCTGTACGGTGTGTTCAGTGTCAACCCCCAAGTTGGGATTTTCTTACGTTGATGGCCTTGTTCATGGGGACTGGACATGATAGGTGTAAATACAAGCACCTACAGTGTTCTCCATTCTATAAGGCTCAGATAAGGCTAGGAGGTGCCCAAAAAATTCTCCAAATGGCCAGAGTATAAGTCATCTTTGATGTTAGCTCATCTTTGCTGTGGCCATTGTTCCTGCTTAAATGCCAAGCTTGGAGTCTCACCAGATCCCTTACATGATCAGCTCAGAACTCAGGAGGCCTCTCTGCTCTCATCCACCCTGTAGCTCTGCCCCAGAAGTGCAGTTGTGTCCCCTGGTACCTCGAACTTCAGGCATTCCAGCTACACTTGGGTTTATGACCTTTAAACCAGGCTTGGACATAAAACTGTCCAGCAGAACTCATCACCAGCTCCCAACAGGTTTGTTCTGAGTTTAGAGGAGGCGTTGTGTTGCATTGCATTATGTGTTTTCCTTGTTTTCACTTGTCCCCTCAGCTGAATGGTGTGAGCTGAGCCTGAATGACTCACTTCACCCTACCTATGAATGCCACTTCAAGGATGCTGAGGAAACATACAGGGAAAGCATGGGCTTCCCGTACAGCACCATGGACAGCAGTCTTCCAGCTCAGTGTGTCTGTGGGGCATTGGTACCAAAGGCCTCTTGACAGCAAGCCAAAGGAACAATTTCCAGGGCTAAGGCCCAGCACCACCAGGAGATGAGAAAGGGGAGATGGAACACAGCTAGTGATTATACAGATTGAGATGGAAAAGAGAAGAGATGGTGTCCTGTACACCATGACTACCTTTCATGAACTTCCCTGCCAGATGCACCCTCCCTCGCTGTACCTGAGCCTCAATGTTCTGACAGGCCAGTTATCTCACCATATAGGGCAACTGTGCATATATTGCTGTGACCTGAATGTATATCCTCCCCCAAAAAATCAGATGTTGAAATGCTAACTTCCAGGTGATGAAGTTGGGAGGTGAGGTCTGTCATTTCTAACTACCCAATTTGTGGACTTTTATCACAACACCCCAAACAAACTAAGACACATATTCAACTCCCACAGGAATCTGTTAAGACAAGGTCTTCCAGAACAATGCCTGGCCAACCGTGGGCACTAAGTAAGGGCTGGAGGAAACCAGTGCCAGCTGAGTCTTAAGCATGTAACCACAGAAAAGCAAGCGAAAGTGGACATCTTGGCTCCATTCAAGACCTAAAAGTACAAATGAAGGGCTTCAAAGGCCTCTAACCTCTATGTATCAGAGCAATCTTGCATTGGCATCTCAACAAAATAAACCAAAATTATGAATACCTTAAAAGTTTCTGTCAATGTCATTGTCAGGATCAAACTTTCTTAGTGCTTGGAATCACTCAGATCACTGAGCCAGCTGGGACAAACCCAAGTAGTTCATTCTTGAGTCATGTTAGCTCCCTACTCTACTTAAGATTTACAGACTTAAAAATCTCAAGTCCACAAAGAAGCTTAAATGCAGATATACATGCAAAATGACACCATTTCCTCACAAGATTTAGAATTTAAGGAAGAAATGTATTTTCTGATAAAGATGTGATATGGACAAAGAAAAGCAAAGGCTATCAGAAATCAAAAGGGGTGTCAGCTGAGGTTGGACATCTACTCCAGCACCATAACTTCCTGCCCAATAACCCCACCATGCGTGAACCTGAGCCTACATTTCTGCACTGAAAACATGAAGAAATCATCTAGACACTTGGCATCAAGAGCTGCTCCTAACATCACTTCCAAGAGTCATAAACCAATGGAAATATTCTGCATCTTCACATGGGCTGTGACCTTCCCGGGGAGGCTGAAGTGCTGGCAAGGTGAATTTGTTAGTATCACAGGGAACTCCTCTGAAAGCGGACCTCCTTGAACTTCCTGTGTCTGCTCTACAGAGAATTAGTCCTCCCACAACTGAACCCTGTAACTATACAGAGATCATATGGGTTTGCCTCCCAGACACAGAGATGGGTGCAGGGATGGGCCCCCAGCCCACACGGGGTTAGTCCGTTCTCATTCCCAGAAGCCTCACACTAGACTCATGGCTGTTACTTTGTGCTTATGTCACAAAGTACTGTTACTGTTAATTTGTGCTTATGTCAATTTGAAATGAGTCCCTGTTACACTTAACCAAAAGAAACTTGACCTAGGCAGGAGTTCATCAGTGAGCCCAAGGGTGATTTTAGAGAACAAAAATCTAATAGGTTCTTAGTTAGCAAGACTGTGTTCAGATTGCTTTGCTGGAGAGAAAGGTGAGTCTAATATCTGGAATTTTAAAGAGACTAATTTCTGCATTACTCCAAGAGATCTGAGTGAACAATGCTGCAAAGCAACTCTCTCCAAAAGAGTCTTCTGAATAATATAACTTACTCTAGAAAAGTATGTTTAGATGTAAAGTTTACTCAAATTACCTGAAGTACTCAAAATAGATACTAGGTTCTTTCTTCTTACCATAAAGCCATGGGGCAATGGGCAATCATTAATTAGATTTACAAAATATACTATTTAGGAGAATGTCTTTTCACTATTATTTCTGGATGCACTCATATTGTGATTGAGTGAATTTCACACCCATCTATAATTCCAATGTATGGCATATCAAATGAGAACAGGACAATGCAAATGGACCAACAGTCCAGCAGGTATGAATATTTCATTATAATTTAGCTTTAATTTTTATTTATTTATTTATTTTTTTTGTTTTTGCGGTACTGGGGATCAAACTGAGGACCCTGCGCTTGCTAGGCAAGCGCTTATTCCACTGAGCTGTATCCCCAGCCCCAATTTAGCTTTAATTTAACAGCTATGGGGGAAGAGGTCAGTCTTGATGGTCTCTATTTATCTGGTTCATAATGTAACTTGAAATGTGAGTCTATAAAAATGCTAAATGTCTTTTTAGATTTCAATCTGATTTTGGGTTTTGCTAGTGCTCCCTTTCCTGGATGTCGGCGTTAAGATACATTCCATTAGATACGTCCTCCCGCCTTTCTTTCATACCCTGTCCTGAGTGATGGCTCCCTGACCTTTTGAAGAGTCAGATGAATTTTATCTTACATCAGGGCCCCTGCTAAAAGTGCAGGTCCCTTAGGTCAGCAAGAACTCCTTCTTTCCCACACACCAAATGGCTCTTCCCCATTAAGCCATTAGTAGCCAACTAGAGGTTGTATTCTTAACATCCATAAGTACAATGCACACATGAAATAGCGATGACTTGATATTGATTCTCTCGTTCTATTTTATAAAGCTTTCTTTCCTCAGGTTGCAAAGATCCAGAGACTGGCTCTCATTCTAATGGTCACCAGATACAGTTTCATCCCTAAAAGTTAGTATAATGTATGTATCATATTTATGCAAGGCCACTGTTGACTTGTACCTTTCCATGCAAATTAGAACAGGTCTGTTTGTGCAGATTAGGAAAGGTGCCACTGCAGGTGGGCTCTGCCATCAGGTGCTAAGCTTGACAAGTGGCCTGGGGCTGGGTTCCACATCCTACTCACCTTATGAAATGAGCAACAGTAGAGTCACAGACACTGCCTCTTCCTTTGCGGTTGGGAATCTATCTTTACATGTATGCTCAGCTATGCTTTTAAGAGAGGCGTTGTAATGAAAGTACACAATTGCAATTAACCTGGAAACTAACATTGTCGAAAGTGTCACACTTTTGAGAACATCCATTTCCAAGTTCTTTTTCAGTAGACAGATGGACATATGTACAGAAGAGAGTAAGCCAGGAGTTTCTCTCTAGCAGTGCCCCTTTTTAGGGGAAGGGCAGCTACATATCGCTGTGGTTTGAAAAAGTGTCCCCTGAGGGCCATGCAGTAGAAGCTCAGTTCTCAGTGCCTGATGTTAACGGTGTATAGAAGAAGGTTTTAGAGTAGGGACCTAACCCAGACAGGGCAAGATCCTGTTCAAAACAAAAGGGAGGGCTGGGGCTGGGGATATAGCTCAGTGGAATAAGTGCTTGCCTAGCAAGCACAGGGTCCTGAGTTCGATCCCCAGTGCCGAAAAAAAAAAAAAAAAAAAAAAAAA
>PVLD010019470.1:0-36332 GCA_004027595.1 Dinomys branickii
AGGGAAGAGAAGAGAAGAGAAGCTGCCTGGGAAATTATGCCAGCCTTTGTTCATTAGTAGAAAGGCCAAATTATCTCCATAGCATTATAAGGCACACCCAATAAATGTTATTAAAATTATATTGTGATATGTTTATGTTGGTTATTGCCAAAAAGTAAAGTTTTCTAAAAATGAGACAGGGTTTTCTGAATTAGAAATGCTTCGGTACCAAAGAAAAATTTTAAAATTTTTCATATTGCTATGACAATTGATTGTTATTAACTCATGATGTATTAAATGTGTTCATGCCTTCAGATATACAAGTCTTCCAAAATGTAAAATAGGGATTATTTATGGTAATAGACTTTTCTTTGAGATTCAGACCTGTGTCTTTAACAAAAATTTATGTGATGTATATGCTATGTACATGCCTACATAGAGATGCCTAAACATTATACAGTCCAGATAATGTCACAAATTTCTTCAAATCAACTAGTTAGGTAAAATTTTCTTATGTAGATAGAGATGATTGACTACAAAGTCTATTTTATGTCAAAATGAATATTCAGATGTCTTACAAAAATATCATGATTGTCATGCTACAATACTATGTATGGGTTTTGATTTCTAACTTTCTGTGTAAAACTAAATAATTGTTGTCCATTAACATTCCACAGGGACTCAACTACTAGAACATCCTTGGTTGGTAGGAAATAATGCTTTTACATCGTATTTCAAGGTTCTTGATATTCAGATAAAATTATATATTAAGTTTACTGCTCCCATTAAGATATAGTCATTAACCTTCTCTTTTGGACATTCAACAATTGAGCTTTGGAGACCAAAAACTAGAAAGATAGATGGGCTGGGAAGACAGCCAATATTTTGATTCCAGGCCTCTGAGATCAGTGAACACCCAGGGCATGAGGAAAACTTTTAGTAATATTCCACCACTCTCGTGGGTGATACCAACTCCTGACCAAGGAGATTGTTGGACCACAGAAAAAAGTGACAAACAATGTATAGTGTGCCTAAGGAGAGCCACCAGGAGAAAACAAATCTCCCAAGCTTTCTTTTTTTAAAAAAGGAAAGGTTCATTTATATCACAGTTTGTGGAGGTTTCAGTCCATACTTGGTTGGTTCCAAAGCAGGGTGACACACAGCAGAGAGCAACAGTTCATGGCAGTGGAAGATAGCAAAGCAACAAGAGCAAAAGGAAGGAGCAGCCCTCCCAAGCTTTCATAGAAAGCAGATTAGTCAAGCAATGGTGGGATTCATCCAGAAGGCTGATAGTGACAGGAGAACTGAGAGATGCTATGCATAATTCCAAGGTAAATCCTGAGGAGACTTACCTGACCTTGATAGATAGCAAAAAAATAATTTTAATTAGTATGAGTCTCATTTTAACTCAGTCATAAACATCAATCAGAAAAGTATAACTACAAGAACTATAAAATAATGCCATAGTAATATGGACTATATAAGATTAAATTATTAAATGCAAGGATTTAAAATCCTTGGACTGTAGATCTTTAGACTAAACAATTAAGTTCACTCAGGATAAGAAGGGTTCAAGAATGAGAAGATCTTTTGCAGAGTCCTCAAAATACAGTTCATCCAACTTCCACTGACCACCCATTGCTTTCAACTACATAACAGAAAAAGGAGAGATATAGACAGCAGCCAGAGCTGGAGCTGGAGATGGAGCTGGACCTGGACCTGGACCTGGACCTGGACCTGGACCTGGACCTGGAGATCAGTCACACATGTGGAGCACCTGTGATAAGCCACATGACAAGCTATTCCAGCTCTGAAAACACAGAGAGCTTGTGGCATTCCAAGCAAACGAGTGGCTAGGCAGAGGGGTGGCACATGACATTAACATTGCCAAGTGTATAAATAAATGTACTGCAGTCATTGAACAGTCCCTTATCTCCCATCCAGAGAGTGGGATCCACTTGACCTCAGCTTTCTGTTTTCTAATTCTTCATTTCTTCATCCTCCACCATCCTTCACCATGAAAACTACAAGAACTGCACTGGACATGGCACAGCTCTGCTTAGAAAATATTCACATGAGGTGAGGAGAGGGCCACATCTCTGTAATCAGCCTCAGTTTCACCACAAAGGCACCAATATCTCTGAAGTCATAATGGATCAGCGGGCCACTGTATTGGCAGAATTTATTTCTTCATCAATCTGAGAGCCCACAAATCTATTGAACACGCTGCATACTGAGGAGAACATGAGGAACATTCTGGAAGTTGAAAAAGAAACATTTTCTCTTTCCCACTCACTGAAGGAAGCACTTCCCCAGCCACTATGACGAGACTGGCATGGCCAGGACACACTAACCTCACATTCCTCAAATAGAACAAAATAACCAACAAGAGTTAAGTTATTCCACCATTAATCGCAATCAGAGAAGTTAAATTTATTATATGACATAAGTTCTAACAAGACTGAAAAATTACACAGAAAATTGTAAGACAAGATAGCTTATCAACTCGCTCATTAAGATGGACTCCATTTCCTTAGAATATCCCTATTGCAATTTTTTAGCCCTTCTGATTTTAAGTTTTGTGTTCTTTTAATTGGTAGGCTGAACTGAGTCTCTTTGTAAATAGGAGGAATGAAAACCTTAAATTCAGGTTTAATCTGAAGTGTTCCCCAACTTTCTCTTTCAGGAATTAATGTTTATGTTCTCTATAGTTTTCTTTTAGTCAGCTTCCTGTGTCATGAAATTTATTGGTATCATTTGGGGAGGATTCAACTTTAAGGAAATGTTTCAGAGAAGGAGAGTGAAACAGGAAGAATCCAAAATAAATGTACAATGAGTCATAATTGCAGGAAAAAATCTATCTACCTATATATATATGTATTTCAAAACCTGTACTTGCAAAATTTCATTTTGGAAAGAAAAGCCTATCAAAGCATATCATTTTAATTATACTTCTATTACCAGGGGACTATGAAAGTATATATTAAATTAATGAAATGGATTGCCTCGGTTCCACAGTGGTTATTAGCAGGAAGCGCTCCCAGTTTTCATATTATGTACATCACTAACTTTAATTGCATTAGGCTGAGCTGGGAGCACTATTTTTAGGAAATATTTCATCCACAAAACAATTTCTGTTGGCTGTCTGCCTACTCCAGCTCTAGGACTGAGATTTCTCTCATCAGTGTTAACTTATTATTTCTGTCAGTCATGCTTTAGCACATACCACCTCATTAAAACCACCCCAAATGCCTCTGCCTCTCACCACCATGGTCTAGGTTTCCTTGGAGAATTAGGCAACACAGGGCAGGCTTCCTCTGTGGGCCCTTGACAAGTGACAAGGATGGTGACAAGCAGAGTATGGAAGGACATATACTGATGGATGGTGACGTCCCTGGGATTCCCGCAGATGGGGCATGTCAGCACCTCAGCTAGATGATGATTCCATGAAATGAAAACATGCAAGCATGAGGTGAGTGAGCACTCAGATTTTTGTGCCCAGCTATGCTCTAAGATCCCTGACTGCACACTGTAGTTCATCCTTGAGACCATAAGTGCTGGGTGTATCATGAATAATGTCATATTTGTACCAGCGCCCAAGCCTTGTAAAATCAGAAGATGATTTAGAAATTCTGTCCTTTTTCAATGGCAAGCAGAAACACCAAAATGTCACCCAGGATTTGGAGACAGGCACTGATCGGCATCATTCTTAAAATATTGGACCCTGGTCTCTGTGGCCCAGGGTTTATATGGGATAAATAAGAAGGAGGTACCGAGACAGAATAGCTGTCAGTTAGGGATTGGTTCTTATAGTATGCATCCTAGTGACCAGCAATGCATCACAGTGATCAACCAATTCTGAGAAACAAAAGTAACAGGAACTGTAACCCAAATTATTTCCTGGGCAGCTAACAAACAAGTATACTGGCTGAGGGGAGCACCTTCTACTACACTCTGAGGCCTCCACCAAATAGATATGTCCACTGTGACCACTGGCACAGCCTTTAAGAGGTAAAATTTGGCAGTCTCTTGAATTTAAGATATATATAGCTACAATTCAGTATGTTGTGTATGAGAAACACATCTAAGCATATGTTCAAATACGTGCAAAGACAGACATGTAGCACTCTTAATCATTATGGAAGGTAGGACTAACTAGAATACTTTCAGTATATTTAAACTAAGCAGCACCCATACTATAAAATATCATGAGTTCTTTAAAAAGATAAGCTCAAAAAAAAATAAAATAAAAAATTAAAAAAATAAAAAGATAAGCTCAATCATATATATATATTTATATATTTAAAAGTTATCCTATATATGAATTTAAAAAATAATTAATGATCTACCAGGTAGAACATGATCATATATAATATATATGGATATATTTATTATATGTATAAATAAATAATAAAATTTCTAAATTCCATATTATACAAATATGCACAAATTTTATATATGTGAAACACATGTCCATAACTTTGTACAAATTTTACATATGTGTTAAGTAAACTTGTTATTTATTTATTTATATGTACACATAAGCATAACTTTAAGTAAGATTGAATAATACACTAATATGCTCTTAATACATGCATATGGAAAAGAATGTGATGGGTGTAGATATCATGTTTTAATTGCATATTCTGTTATAACTTCCATTTTATCTGAAATAGTCACGTAACCACATGTTACTTACACAGCTAAAAAAATCACATAAATTATTAAAAAGAAACTAGAAACTATAGGAGAAGTTACTTGCATGTTCAGCAATTACTCCACTTATTTTAGTAGAGTCAACAGGAAGGACAGGACATGTTTTCTGGAAGAAATCATGAGCTTCACAGTTCCCAAAACCAGCAAGGGACCCCACATGATCACAGCCATTGCAAAGCCCTATTTCTTACTAACAGGACTGAAGGTACAACTTTGGGTACTTTCTACATATTAAAGTATTTAATGAGAAAGCGGTAGAGCCAGGAATCAAATCTGAGCCAGTGGTTCCAAGCCTAGGTTCTTAATTATCAAACTACCTACCTGCTTGACAGGAAGAGTACACCCACGTATCATGAAATGAATTTGTCCTCATCATAGGGGGCAGGGTGGGGTACTGAGCTGCTCTGGTGTGTGTCTTCTGTGGGTGAAAGGTAAGACACCAAGCAAGAGCCACCTTAGGGGCTTATCCAGAACAAGGGTAGGCAAACAAAAGTTGGCACTGAATCTCCTTTACCACCTGTTTCTGTAAATTAATTTTATGGGAATCCAATGGGCCCACCAGTTCCGACACTGTCTGTGTCAGAGTTGGGTGGTTGTAATATACATCCTGTGAAGCCAAAGATATTTATCATCAAGAACCTTCGGGAAACAATTTGCTGAGCTATGAGACACAAAAGAGGGAAGCTATGGGGCCAGGGATAGAGTTGGTTCCCAAGCATTACTCAAGGGACTCAATCTGAGCTCATGAATTTAGAAATGACTTGGTTGTCACTGGGAACTCTCCCAGGATGCAGGTGGAGGAGGGGGAGACCAGAAGGAAATGCACATAAAAATGAGATGTGGTGAAGATACTCTGATCCCACAACCATCAAAGGCTTGTCTCAAAAGTATTGTCAGAAGGTAAGGAAGGCAGTCAGGGCAAAGACTGTGGAAAGGACCAGGAAGGAATGGCATAGGAAGCAGCTTTGGACAAAGCCATCTTTACTCAGATGGGAAAGACCCCGGGTCCTATGGATGGTGACGCTTTGTCAGATGTTTGCTGCAACCTAGTGGCAAACATCTTACCCCCTTTCTACCAGGTTGAAACTGTCTACTGTTTTCTCTAGGAAACACCAACCACACCCATCTTGTTCTCTCTCCCAAGCTGGGAAAGCACTTCAGTCCCCCACTACTGAGAGCAAGGAACCCTGGTGGAGATGCAGCCAACCTTTAGTTCCTTTCCCTTGCCATCTTCAGAGCAGAACCACCATGAGGCTGAGGCCTTGCTGACCTGCCTCACAAGTCCCAAGTCCCAGATCAGATCCCCTGAAATCCAAAGGGTTCCCTTCTCTGCTCAGGATTGCAGGCAGTGCTAGATGTCAGCTGAAGAAGAAAGAGGTCCCTCTCTTGGTGTCTCCATGGGATGGCCACGCTGAGACTGAGGTGTCGTCGGCTTGGTGTCGGCAGATCATGACCATTTTTACCCCTGCACCTGTTGAGCCCCACTCCAGCTCCTCCCCACCCCACAGAGTCTCCAAGGCACATACACAATTTCTTTCTCTATTCTCTCAGTGTTCTTTCTCTTTCCATTATAGAGACTGAAAAGGGTGAGTTTTGTGGAAGACTCTCCTGCACTTGACCCAGGCCTCTCCTAAGCTTCTTCTCAAGCAAGCCTCAAATCCAGCCCAGAAATTCCATACCCTGGACACTCAGTTGTTCCCTCTGGTCCTCTATACCAGAAGGCTTGGGCAGATGTCAGTGCCTGCCAGCTAACGCCAGGTCCCTGGGTCAACAGTTCCAGTCTCCCTTGAATTCATTCCTGGGAAGGCTCAAAGTGACAAAGAACTTTGTTCTAGCGACACATGAAGACAGGTCCTCTATCTCTTTGTAGAGCTGGGTTTCAGCTTCCATAATTTCCAGCACCAATCACAGAAGGATCCACCATTGTCCAACGCCTTTACCTAGCACTACTTGAACAACAAAATTTAGGGATTTTCATTTCCACGGTTCCACTCCAGCCTGCACTACTCCTTAATCTTCCTTGAAAAACCTCCGTTCATTTCTGCCCAAACCAAGATGAGCTCAACTTACTCTGAAGTAGCTGTAGGGTCGGGAGCCATGATGGTTTGGAAGTGGGATCACCCCAAAGTCTCATGTGTTCTGAGGTTGGCTTCTGGAAGGTGATGGTATCCTGGGGCTGCTATACTCATTGGTAGATTAATATACATATGTTTCCAGAGCTAATTGTTAGAAGCGGGGCCTAGCTGGAGGTGGTGACTGTGGGCGTGACCCAGAAGGTTGTATCTTGGTCCCCAGCTCTTCCCTTCTCTCTCAGCTTCCTGGCCACCATGATGCGGGCAGTTTTCCTCTACTCTACCCTTCACTATGTTAATCCTGCATTTTAGTCTTCCAAACATGGGCTGAAGCTTATAAATCTGTCTCCTGAGATAAATCTCTATGCCTTTAAATTATGTGTGGCAGGGATTGTGTATCAGCTATAAGACAGAAACTAACACAAGAGACATGACTGCCTTTCCACTTCACACTTTTTGGGAGAAAGATCACTTTATTCTGATAAAATATACATTGTATACAAAGAAAAGTTATTTTTTCCCAGAGATAGTGAGATAGAGTTGTGTTTTTTGATGAACAACAGGTCCATGTCATAGGGCAATGATATGCCATCTAAAGAAAATATAATTAGACAAGTCCAATAAAAATAATGGCAAATTTATACTATTTTGTTTACTTAAAATTAGCCACACACTTCCCAATAAGTTCAATGTCTAATTTGATAAGTGTGATAGTATGTATGGGAAGCTAGGGATTTTGTGTTTGTGATATATTTGATGTCACTTTGGCTAGTTAACTGTTATGTAAAAGTGTCAGTAGAGCAACATGTGATTTAGGAAGGTGTGCTAAAAACACTTTAGTCTCTTCGCCCCGAAGAAACCAGTAAGTGGAGAATTAAATCCCCCAAAACTAGTAATTAAATGTAACGATAACACAATGAAGACTCCAATTAAAACTGAATTTTAAAAACTGTATGCTGCTTACAAGGTACACCCTTAAATCCAAGAGAAGATAAATGGAAAAACTAATCAAAGGAAAAATGATAATCAAAACAAAGCCAGTATATCTCCCCTATATAAAGCCAAGTACATTTTGTGGCACCAAACACTATTGGAGAGTGTGAAATATGTTCCAAAATGAGTCAAATACATATGAAGACACAACTATTCTGAATATATGTGCACTTAGTAACCCCGCTTCAAGATCTATGAAGTGACTCTTAGAATAAATATAATAGCAAAAGCAACCATCTGAAGTAAAGGCTTTAACAGAATTCTCTAATCACAAAATGTGCTATTTCCATGCACAAGCACATAGATAAAACTCAGAAATAAAATATTGAATAAGTATAGTCAGATATGAATATACACGTTGTTATGGTTGCTACATTGCGTCAACTTGGGGAGTCTAGAGGTTTGGCTGAGTGACTCAGCAGGAAGCCAGGGTGCATACTTTGTACACATCCTAAGCCTGTGGAAGAGGAGGGCAGGGAGATTATGTGAGTGCTACATCTCCCCTGGCTGAGGGTAGCCTATTTACAATGCAAGGGAGAAAAAGAGGCTGCTTGCTGCCATTCTTCCCTTTTGCTCTGGTTGATTTTGCTGTGCTCTGCTGCCATGAACGTTTGCCCCCTTCCATGTGCCACTCTGCCTCAGAATCAGCTAAGCATGTACTAAAACCTCCACAAACTGTAAGCTAAATAAACCTCTCCTTCCTTCATTTTGGGCGTTGAGTATTTTGTCTCAGCAACGAGAGAGAAGTAACTAAGACACGCATATTGTGTGATCCCTTATATATAAAATGCAAAATCATGTGTCTTGGAAGACATTGGATGTGTGGTCATCTTTGTGGAGGAGGAAGCCCAAAATGAATAAAGAAAATACAGTTTTTATGTACAATGGAGTACTACTCTGCTGTCAAGAAGGATACATTTGGGTCACTCATGGGAAAAATTATGCACCTTGAATCCATAGTGTTAAGTGAAATAAATCAGACACATAAGCTTAGATATTTCATGGTTTCATTTCCATGAGAAACCAAAAGTATAAGTAAATTAAAGCACAAAACAAAAGACAGGTAAGAGGAGACAAGCAGCTAGATCTTCTGCACATTAAGGGGACTGAGAGATAGAGGGTGGGAGGAGAAAAGGGAAGTAAAAAAGTGAAGCTGTGTAATTTACATGCACAACTTCTCTGTGATGAATGTTATATTTTTGTACCATAAACACATACTAATGAAAAGGGTCTCTGGTTCTCTTAATTTTAAATTTATGGATCTGGCATCATAGCTGTATCTGTAACCACAGCGCAGTATTCTTACAGTGTAAGTCACAATGGCCTCTACATAAGCCTCATGTGCTCATAGGTGTGACTTTGGGAAGACCGTGGGATTGGGCTACTCACTGATAGATTAATCCACTGATGAATTGATAGCTAAATGTGATGTTGGAAAGTGAAGCCTGGTAGGAGGAGGTGGGTCACTGGGGGTGTGGCCTGACCCTCCTCCTCTCTTGATCTTTCTCTGCTTCCCACTGCTTTTTCTCCTCTGCCATGCCCCTCTCCCATGCAGTCCCATCTTGGAACCAGTAGACCATGGACTGAACCCTCAACACATTATGAGTCAAAATAAACCTTTTCTGCTTTAAGCTATGAGTGTTATGCAATGTATCCCAACAACTAGAACATAGCTAGAACATACAGCCAATTCAATACATTTGCCATAATTTCATAAATATGGAAATATTTTTCATGAACCCCTCCAAAGTTCTGCAGTGAACTTGGCATGCACTGGAAAAAGCAGCCACTGACTCTCCTGGCCCTGTCTGGCAACTCTTGTTTCAGAGCAAGGCCCCGCTGAGAAGCTTGATTTTTCCGAAGGCTCGTCTCCCAACATGTTGTTTGCTTCCTCTTTGAAGTTGCTCATCTCACATTATCAGAAAAGCCTTCCCAGATTCTAACCATCTAAAATAGAAAACTCCATTTTTGTCTTTGCCCTTCAATAATGTTCTTTGCAGAACTGACCACTGTGTAGATTTATGCTTTGTGTGGATCTGTGCATTTCATATCTCCTCACTGAGGGGCAGAATTGCCATACCTCTGATTCATTATTATGTTCCCAGAACCTGGAGTAATAAAAGAGGTACTTGGGTACCTCTAGTGCCTGAGTGAGCAAACCTGCTATCAAAGTGCGCAAACCTGCTAACTCTCAGAGCTAGAAGTTAATGGTTCACATCCAAATAAATATTAGAGGCATGTTATACAGAGCTGCAAAACTACCGCGGAAAAAATGTAACATATGGTAGGTAACAAGTGGGTTACATTCAGGCTACGTTTTAAAGAGAGGCTGAAATTTGGGCCTGGTAGAGAGAGACATCCCTGCTTCCTGCTGCAAGAACACTTGTGCTATTTACCATTGAACTGGCTGAACTTATTATGTCAATTAAGAACACAGGGCTGGGGATTAGCTCAGTGGCCCAGCACCTGCCTGGCAAGAGTGAGCTCCTGAGTTTGATTCCTGGTACACCCCCAAAAATTTAAGAACAGATATATTTAGGAAAACACATCTGTCAGTATTTAGGAAACTGGTTGTAAGGTGCATCACTTTGCACCAAATTGTACTCTCTTTACCAATTTGCCAGCCTGGTCTGAATAGTACAGGGCCGTAGTATTGAGGTCTTTCTGGGACTGAGCTGTTGCGAGGTTGCAATCACCCTTAATATGCCAAAGTGATTGGTCTACACTTAGAGAAAACTCACTTCACTGGCTGTGTTGGGATTTATAGTGGAGCCTTGCTGAGGACCTGCTGGAGTATAGTGATTAAGAGAAGCTTTCAAGGTTGTTTGAAAAGAAACTTGAATTGTGAGCCGAGGTTACCCCAATCCTTAGATCCACACACTCATATCTATACTCAGCTCAAACGTTCAGGCAAAAATGTGTCATTGAGACGAATCTACAGGAAAAAAATAATTACATACAAAGAGGATACAAGGGCATTTTCAGTAAAGGAAATTTTAGGTGGTTCTGGCCCTTCATCGCATAGACCTTTGTTCCAATACAATTCTTAATACCTTTGCATGAAAAGCGGTCTAACATCAGTAGGAACATTTTGTTTAATCTTACGTTAAAGGCGTCTTGTGTAAGGATATGAAGAGCACATTCTAATATTTCTCACCTTCCATGTCCGCTTGATGGATTGTTTTATAATATGTGACCTGACTTTGGAAATCATTAGGTCAATGCTTAATGGGGGCCTGTATTTCTTTAAAGTCATATAGGTTGGTATATATTTTAATGTTTCTGCATAACCCCAGTTTTCTCCAAGAAAAACAATCCAACTGTTCTTTCAAGTGATTACACTGATAACAGCCATATGTTGTCTCCTCTGAATCAAAATCAGAGATGTTGTGAGCTGAGCTCCTGTTTTCCACTGCAACACAGATAAGGAGATAGGTCGGGCCATCCCCAAGACCACTGACAACTCCTCCTAGCCTTTGGACATTCAGCACCTACACCCACCTGTGAATCTGTCTCCTAACTTTTACCACATCTAGGACCATCTTTATATTTGTAAATTGACTCAAGTGATCAAGTTTCTTTCACCAAAGAGAAAATATTCTCCTGTGAAATGAATTTACTGGTCTTCTAAATTACACATTCATTCCCCTTTTTACCCCACTGTCTTAATTTGTTTTGTTCCTACCACTTAACATTATTTCTCATTATTTTGTTAATTTATTTTCTTATGTGTTTATTTTCCTCCCTAGATTATGAGCTTTATAGTTTAGATCTAGAATGTCAATTAAAGTAACATGTGTGGAAGGTGATTGGATCAAGGGTTACCGTACTTATCAGTGGATTCAACCATGGATGAGTTGCAGGAGCTGGGGGCCTGGCTGGAGGAGGTCACTGGGCTGTGCCCTGGATGGGTGAGTTCTTGTTCCCAGCTCCTCTCTTCTATCTCTGCCTCCTGGCTGCCATGGGTGAGTGGCTTGCCTCCCTCGTGCCCTTCCATCTTTCTGCTTTTGCCTTGGAGCATGGACTAAACTCTCTGAAACCATCAACCTCCTTTAAATTGTGGGTATCAGATATCTTGTCCCAGTGATGGTATAATAACTAATACAAACTCCATAAAGTAGAGATGACTTCTATCTTTTTTGTATAACCCTTCCCCATACCAGAGTCTGTGCTTTCCAAATCATTTACTTCATTTTATTGTATAAACAAACCTCGGTGTGAGCAAAGGAAAAGCTCAGAAATGTTATAGAACTTGTCCTAGGTTATCAGCCAAGAGGTGATAGAAGAGATAACCTTTTGTCATGACCCTAAACTGGCCTTCATTGTACTATACCCCAGCTGTCTTTCCACAGGAGGTTTTTTTCCCTTGTCTATCAAAATTCCCCACAATTAACATCAGTTTTCTTTCATCATAGTAACCTCTATATTTTATGAAGCAAAAGCAACTGATAAATATACTAACACCTTGGCTTTTTAGGTTTTTTTTCCTTTTCCCCTATTGTCCCTGGTATATGCAATGATATTTTGATGAAAGTAAAAGTATTACATAAAATTACCATTGTCCTATATCAATCAAATATCTCATTACATTTAAACATTTAGAAACCATTTTCACTTAGGTCAATTAAGGTAGAGATGGAAATTTTGAAATGGCTGTGGTAACATTTCTCGGCAGACTAGAGATGCACATTATCATTACTGACCAGATTGGCGATGTCCGTATAGATGTGCAAACTGGATAGGAGGAGCTGCTAGAGTCAGCGCCTTCTTTGAAACAAACAGAAAGCTAACCTCACTCAGTGTAACCCACCCTTCCAGTTCTTTCAGATAGTTCGGATTGTTGAGACATTTGTAGTGCTTCTCAAAGGGAAACCTGGATTTCTACAGAGCCTCTACATAACCTGAAAGAGACATTCCTTTGAAGACCAATGGATACAAATTGGGAGATATTTCTTTACATGGAACACACACACACACACACACACACACACACACACACACACACACACCATCCTCAGTTATGATGATTTTTCATTACACCACAAAGAGACCATGATAAATATCATCCAGCCCACATTACAGAGAATATATTTCCTAAATCCGTTTCCTTTCCAGAACTGCGAGACTCTGACAGCAAGTCACTTAACTCTTTCCAGCAGCAGCTGTGTGGGTTTTGCATAATTAATTATTTATACCGCGCCAGACACAGTAATTAACATCCAGATGAATATGATATTCTGATCAGAAATGCTTTGCATTTTAGCCATCCCTCAAGCAAGTAACTGTCAAAACCGGACTGCCTGACATAGCGGGGCCTGCCAAAAACCTCACAGACATCTGCTCCATAAAACAAAGAACAGATTCTCAGAGTAGTGTGTACATATATTCACTAGGCAAGGAATAGCTGATTACCTTTTCACAAATGCCGGTCAATTTTGTCTGATTCCAGCAACATCACTCAGCTTCTCACAGAAGAACTGAATTTGAAATGAGAAGTCTATGTTTCTGGAAATGCCAGCCCTGTTAATGCAGTCAGATACAAGACCCTGCTCAGTTCCTCTTCACATATATGACTGGAGGTGCCAAGAGTGTTACTTTCATCCTTCCAGGGCCAGGAAACCAATAGTGCCAAAGAATTATTCTTCACAATCAAGTAGTTACTTGACATCAAATTATATTGCCCCTTGGGTGGAAAATGGAAGTACATGCACTATATGAAAAGCTGCAGGTTTTTCTAGAAGGTGTGGGAAAATGCCACCAACCAGCAAGAGCTCGATCATGCTTTTGCATACTAACATGTGGGCTTCAACATGGTGCATGCTGCTTCCTAGAAACAGTTGGACTGGGATGGTCCCTCAGCCATTTGTCAACTTGAAGCAGAATGACCATTGCCAAGAAATATAATTACTGCCTAGGGCTGGTGATTGTGAATATGATGCCTAGATGGATTGGATTATTTATAATCCAATTAATTATTTTGATGTCAGACAGGAAATTTGGATCAGGAACCAAAAGAGCTAAATTTTAATCTGTAAGACTGATTTTAACGGGATAATCTCACCTCTGTGAGCCTCAGTTTCTTCATTCATAAAATGGGAGCAGTTAATCTTGCTTGGAGGTAATGTCTAAGAAAATCTTTTGAAAATTTCTGACATCTAGTTACATTAACATAATTGTGCACTGCCACAAAGGCATAGTTTGTTTGAGGGATGCTGACACACTATTTTTTTTTTTTACTTTGTGGCATAAGAGTCATTTTCAAGATTTTTAAACATAATAAGAAAAAGACAGAATGCCACAATAAATTTGAATCTCAGGTAAAAAAATGAATCAGTTTTAGCATAGGCATGTCCCAGGTAATGGTTGAGAAATAGTCATACAGAAATTATTGGCTGCATTTATTAAATTCAAGATTCCCCATCTCTATTTTACCAATAGACAACCTGTGTTGTCATTCTTTGTCTTGAGTAAAATTCTACCTGACAACATCAATGAGACCTAAATAATTATATTTACTAATGAAAATGTAAGTCTGTACTTAGCCTCATATTAAGAAATAAATACAGAGCTTTTCCTTTTCCTTCACTTGCTTTTCACAATACACCTCTTTCTGTCAGTATTGTTTCAGCCAGCACTTGTACGTGGAAGAGTACGGTGGCTTTAAGGTGGAAGAAGGCAGGCTAGGGATGGGGTGGGAGACATTTTTGTGTGTGTAGTGTCACTGCAACTGAATCCGGTGCCTTCCCCCTGAGCTATCATTCCAGCCACTCCCCCCCACACACACCTTTTTTTTAGAGACAGAGTCTCACTAATTTGCCAAGGATGGATTTCAACTTGTGACCCTACTGCCTTAACTTCCCAAAGTACTGTACCGGGATTGCAGGAGTGTGCTACTGTAGGTTGTATAATTTATCAAAAATAAAAACACTTTTTCTTTTATGTTATAACTTAAATACTACCTATAAGTACTACTGCTTAATGGGGAAATTTCTGTGGGTCGCATTATGTATGATAGCCCAGATTGCTCTTAAACTTGGCAGTGGCAAAGTCTATCTCTGCTAACCTCACCTCTTATATGAAGATCAGTTAAGAACAAAGAAATTACAAAAAGATGAGTCACAGGTTCCAATGTCACCAAGGCTCTAGTACCAGCCACAAAGATGCAGATATTTTTAAAGGACAGATCAAAAGGACAAAGCTTTTTATTTAAAAGAATAGACATGAGGGCTGGGGATATAGCTCAGTGGAATAAGCACTTGCCTAGCAAGCGCAGGGTCCTGAGTTCGATCCCCAGTACCGGAAAAAAAAAAAAAAAGAATAAAAGAATAGACATGAAGGTATTTGTAAATGTGTATCTAGAAAAGAGGCTCAACCAAAGCATCATTTAGCTGTATAGACAAGCAGCCATACTTTCTAAGACCACTTAGTGCTATTATTGGATTAACAGAAAACAAAGGGATGCTGTAGAGATCAGAGAGTGTTGAGGTCCATGGCCTCAGGACCACGAGCAGAATGGTCATCGGTCATATTCAAGGGAAAGGAATAGCATTAACTATGACATGAGCCCAGAGAGGATGTCTCTAGCAACTCTGTTTATCACATTATGGATGGGCAATGGGACCTGTGGGTGGAACATCTTCTCAGTAGGCTTTCCCACAGGATATGTTTCATCTGTCTGATTGACACAAGAGCAAGCTGTGTGGTTCCTAAGGGTCCACCCACCCAGCACAATCTTGGAAGCAGGTGGTGTCAGTAAGAAGCCAGGAAGCTAGAAAATCTGAATCCTTATCCTACCTCATCTCCTTCAAACCTGCCCATATCATTTCAACTTTTTTGCATTTCTATTTGCTTTTTTCCTAACATGAGGCCATTTTTGAAGGTTCTCCAGTTTCTTTGTCCCTTGGGAGCTCCCTAGTCCTCACCCAGGCTCTGCAATGGCCATATGAGTTTATCATCCTGTTCCTGATCCCATCGTCATCCAAGGGAGCAGGTATGGGGCTGCTTGGAAGAGAGCAATTCACTTAGCCCTATGTGAAGAGACCAAGTGCTTCTTATAAAAGGACCCAACAGAAGTGCGTGCCTGGTGTGTTAGGAAATGAGGTTTGGGGCTGCTGGCTGAGGACATCGAGGAAAAGAATCACAGATATCTTAGAGCAGTTGTCCTGAAGGACCTTATGTCCTTCCAAACCCAATAGCCAGAAGTTGTCAAGTCTCTGAACGCAGGCTGCTGTCACTCTCTGAAATAAGTTTTAATTTGTTGTTTTTATTTTTGCCTTTTCCCATGGACACTTTGACCAAACCATTGCTTTGAACTCCAATTTATCAATATTAGTTCTATAATCCAATCTCTGTGTTATACAGATTTCTCCTAACTAATCCCTGATGGTTGGAACTGGCCTGTTCCAAAAAGCCTTGGTGGCTGTCCACCCATCACCCAGCTTACTCCTGCAGAAAGTGCAGGTGCCTTTGGTCCAGGCCTTCTGACAGAGGACTCACCCCCCGTGTGTCTCCAGGGACATCAGAGGGACCCAGCAGGAAGACTATTGAGTCAGCAGAGCTGTATTTCTCCCTGCTCTACCACTTACCAGCTGTGTGACCTATCTTCTCCGTGACATGGCTGTCATTGCTTGCTACTCCTCTCTTGCATCCATTCTTACTTTGCAATCTTTCACATAATGAGACCTGGGCATTTCTCTGTGTCTTGTCATCTACCTGGGCTCCAACCTACACACTCAGATGAGCCCTCTGTCCATCATTCCATATTTGGTCCATGATAAGGGCATTAGACCTAAGCCAAAAAGAAATCCAGGAATACAGTGTTTGAATATGTAAACATAGTTCCTTTGACCTTTCCATATGTCCAATCCTGTGTGCCTCACCATCATGCTAATATTTACTGATCTTTAATATTGAGTTTCTTATGCTTTGATCCCAGGGGCAAATATGCCCTTAAATTTTTCAAGGCTGTTGCCTCCTCCTTTCAAAATAACCCTGGCACAGCAAGGAATCCCAGAGCAAGCAGAAGCTGGCCTTCTGCTGACTGAGCAGATCTGTCCCTGCTAAGTGCTCATCTTCATTACCTCACCACGTCCCCTCAGTGAATCCATTTAGGGTGGAAATTATATAACTGAGACCTCTCTAAGTGAAATTTTTCTAGACTGGAGAAATCCTCTTTAGTCATTTGCAGCCAATAAAGTGTAGAACAATGGGTTTAAACTACCAAAAATAACATTTCAAGTATTTTTCTTCATTGGCATGACATTTTTCTAAGTTTTTTTTTAGAACTTCCTGACAGGTGGACAGACACTCATGAGGCCCACATAATGTGTGGAGAAACTAAGGAGATAATCAAGTGGGAATGAAAGAGTTATGAATTTCTGAATCTCTCATCTGGTGTGTTCACAGAACATTGCTTTCCATACTAATTTAAGGGTATAATCTACTAAGCACACTTCTGAGACTAAAACCTGTGATCTGGGAGACATGTGATTCACCCTCTCACATGCAAATAAACACATGTGCAGCCACAGGAGCTGTGTCTTGCAGGAATGGGAGCCAAGCTGCAGACGGCCTCAAGCAATGCACACAGATACATCTTTCCTGCTGGGAAACAGCTCCATGTGCTGGGTCCTAGATCTGGTTAATGCAGAGATCTGGGTCTGACATTTAGCTCTGCTCTTCAATAAAAGAAGCTTTGGAGCTTTCTTAGTGAGTTGTAGAGCTGGTTTTTGCCATTTCCATCACTATTGATTGAAGAAGCAGCAGACACTTCCAAAGTATTGTCTATGTTTGCCTAGGACAATTGTCCAACTAAGCACAACATTGGAAGCTTGCGGAATGTTCACCTAATTTCACCTGAAGATGCTCAGAGTGATCCATAATTCACTCATCTGCTAGTTTGGAAATATCTGTGTGCTTGGGTTCCTTTACAAATTTAGCTTCTTTTTTTCCCACTTCTGCATCTCCATAGTGCACATAACATTGCATGGCAAGAACTAAGGTTTTTTTTTGGAAATGCTAAGTCAGTGAACAGTGAAATGCATCTCTTGTGTAATGCTGTATTGCTGCGCAGTCTGGGGGGGGGTCTTTATATTTTTTTTGCACCCATGGTGGTGTGTATCAAATGCACTAACACATGAACCTAACTGCAACATATGATAACCAACTGGGAATGTTTATCCTTTATAGAGAAATCTGAACTTGAGATTGGAACATGAGCTTTGCTATCCCAATGGATGAGAAAGGCTTTGTTTTAGAGTGAGTAAGAGATAGAGAAATAAATGCCTGACTGTCAGGAAAGGAGTTAGAAAAGAAATTCAAGTGTGTTGTTCACTTATACATTTAGTAAGTGAAAACAGTAATGATGCTCATGGTTTTACATACAAGGTGTGATCAAAGACTACAGTGAATGTACAAATTAAAAACAAAATATTACGGTAAAATGCACATTGTCATTAATCCCCTCCAGAATGCCTCTCACTGTTGAAACATTTACCCCATGGTTTTTGACCCCTTTTGAAGCACTTCTGGAAGTGCTCTTTGGTGTCATTTCATGGCGGCCTCAATGTCCTGAATCAATTAAAAGGTGTTTAGGGGAATGTCTGCTAAGCAAAACATTACAGTGTGTCCTCATTCAGCTTACTCACTCACTGAATCCAGCCCCGTGTGACTTCTAGCTGTTCCTCAAAGTCAAAGTGATTGTGAAAGGTAAGTGCTTTGGGTCAATTCAGGTCCTCAAGGCAGCCAGCATAGCACCATTTAAGACACTCAGGAAAGAGGATGTCCAGAGATTCTTCCAAAAGTGTCAAGGTGGGGCTGGGTGTATAGCTCAGTGGCATGAGCACTAGCCTGGCAAGTCATGAGTTCGATTCTTAGTACCAGGAAAAAAAGAAAAACAAAAGTGGTGAGAATAATGGGATAAGTATGTTGAAGCAAAGGAGAACATTTTGAGGGAGATTAATGCCAACATGTCTTTCTAATTGTTCACCAACTTTTTTTAGCACACCTCATGTATAACTTCATTTAATGTCCTCTAATCAGTTAGAAGAAGAAATAGAAGCCAAAAGAAATTGAAAATCTTCTTCAAGTTTGAGCCATTAGTAAATAGATCCTGGATTTCAAGCATAGGATGGATATAAAGTCTTATTTGATTTTTATATAAAGCAAACTTAGGTTTATTGATTGGCCCAGATTGGACCACAGCATACAAACAAGGCATTTCACTGTGTATTGACCAGGAAGCATTTTCTAAGGTTTTGATCTTTTCCCAGCACTATCCAGTACTTCATGAAGATACAGAACTCGGACACAGAAAGTTGGCTTTCACGATCTTAAATTTGGGAAGAGAACAAGTTGTACAGACACTTATCCCCTGGAGAGTTGTAAACTACTGATTTCATTCCGAGTCCTTGGGTGGAACACTAGAATCAAAACTGCATCAGTAATCTTGCCAATATTTGAAAACAGCAGTCCTCGACCTTATTAGCAGCAGGGACTGCTTGTGTGGAAGACAAATTTTTCATAAACCAGGGGTGTGGGGGTGGGATGAACAGTTGCCAGATGATTCAAGCACATAACATTTACTGTGAACTTTATTTCTATTATTATTACATCATAATATATAAGGAAATAATTACACAACTCACCATAATGCAGAATCAAGGGGATCCCTAAGCTTGATTTTCTGTGACTGGATGGCCCCACTCAGGATGATGAGAGATAGAGACACCCAAAGTGAGTTGCTTTCCCCTAGACAGATTTTTTGAAAGAAGACAGCAGTAGACATGAAGATAGAAACATGGGACATAGTCAGAAAGAGGCAAGAAACATGGGATGCATGTGCAAAGCAAGGGAGAGTATTTTGAGGGGAATTAATGTGTGTCTTTTAATGTAGCAAATTTTAATGTAAGCATGCACCATATATTTTGATCAACCTTTATATCTCTGGGCACATTGTTTAACTGACAGCAGTGCATTAGGAAGATATTTAAGGAATACACGGATAAGGGTAGTCATTTCTATGAACTCAGAATTTGATGTTGGTCTTCGAGATGTGCTTCTGATGGGTATCCAGACTCTCATATCTGCTCATGGATTAAAAACTACGTGGCTTGGATGGCAGCAGGACCAGCGATTTCACCTTCTTAACACTCAGCTCTGTCTAAGAAGCCAGGGTGTGATGACGGAGCTGACCATCCAGCTTTGCTTGAGGAGTAAACTCAGGCCTTAGAAAGCCTCCAAAATGTGGCATAGGCTTAGTGAACTTGATCTTTGGACTGTGCTGACAACAATCCAACTTGCCAAAACAGATATATGACTCCATCAACTCTTGAAGTATGTAACCACGTTTACTAAACTACCTTTCTTATGAATTCTATTTCATGATGACCTCAAGGTCATGGTGATTTCTCCTAGCCTTATTTTTAAGTGTGTTAAAATATCATCTGTTCCATGGGGTATAATGTTAATGATAAATACCTATGCAAACAGAATATGCAAGACCAAGCTCCCAAAGGCACTCTGGTATTTACCATCCTGTTCCTACAATCTCATGGGCACACAGCTAGGTTACAGGTCCTTCATATTTCTTTGCACAGTTTGGGACCATGGATCAAGTCTGACCAATGCACTGTGGGGAATGTGATGTTTACTTTTCAGGGCTGGGTTCCTGAACACATCCTCCTCTTCTGCCATGCCTTCCTGATTCTTTTCTAAAGGACAAGGAACTCAGAACATGGAAGAGGTTGGAACCACTGGCAATCCATGCCCAGATGATGGTACGGAGAACAACTTCCTCACTGGGCCAACCGCTTCAAAAAGTGACTTTCCATGGTGCAAGCCCACTGCAGTTTCACATATGTAAGCCTTGGGCACCAAGACAGGAATCAGTTACTTGAAGAGGTGGTGCAATATTGGAAAAGTTTAAAACACAGGGCTCTAGCTGGGTAGTTAGGATGGCAGTTGAGGCCACAGTACTGGAGGGCAGGAAACTAGGGTGCTGGAGATCGCTGTTACACAAAAGCACTAAAACACCCCAAGAAAAGATTGGGTGATAGTGAGTTTTTAGCTTCAGGAAAAGACAAGGAGGACTAAATATCCTTAACTATATAGGTTAATATTTATTTCATTTGGCCAAGTATTAAAAGAGAACAAAGACAGAAAGAGGCAGAGATGAGAGAGACAGGGAAAGGGAGAGACAAGGGCAGGAGAGGGTCAGGGAGGGAGGGGAAGAGGAGGAGAAGAGGGACAGCAGTGGGAGAAAAAGAGTTTTCAAGTTGCAGGACAAAGTAGTAATAGGCTTCTAAAACCTTGATTCACACAACAGGAATCCAGAACCGCTTCAGACAGTGACAAGAGTAATTGGATAAGTGAGCGCAAAGATTGTGGAAAGGATTCATGGCGATACGTCCTTTTCTGCAATAAACTTTTTAATTTCAACAGTTTATAGCCATACAACCCTGAACATGCCCAAGCTCATCTCATTTCGACATTTACTGTGTGTTTTTACTATACCATGTATCTGAAAGAATGCATTGCTTAAATATCAAAACACATCAGTATAATGATAACAGTGTTGGTCTTCCTACACTATCAATACAAAAATGGACATTTCTGCATATTGTATTTGGTTCTGGTATTTCTACACCACCAGTACAAAGAAGACAAGTCTATATCTTATATTTGGTTCCTCTTTTTCCTTGAGCAACTTATGTGACAGTAGAAACCATTTAGCTTCTGACCTCAGCAATCTTGGATTCAAGTCCCTTTACCAGTTACGAGAGCTGTGTGACTGCGTAATGTACTTGTGAAGGTGTTAGTGACTTCAAGATAAAATAGGACAATGGATACAAAACCTCACCTATAATTGATGCATTATGCAAACATAAGGAGGCAATGCCTCCCTCAATGCTTATGTTATCTATTATGTAGAGCGCCTAGATGACTGGAAACTATAACAGCTAAGACCTTAGTGTGGATTTCCAATTTAGCCTCTTCTTTCTACATTTATTGGGGAAGTCTCTTAATCTTGATGGGCCTTCATTTCTCACTGGGAAGTAGAGTTTTGTAAGCCTAATATAGTTAATCAGGTAATATATGGGAGGCATTTAGAAGAGGGCTAGCATACAGGGGTGTTAAAAGAGTGACTGTTATTTCTCCACTTTAATACTCCAAACATGCATGTTGCACTATGTTTCACTGTACACCTTTCTGTACTAAAAAATGATAAAATGTCTGCAATAAAAACCAGTGTTTTTCTTCTGAAACTTAGCTCAGAGAGTCTCACCACAGACTTCCATTGTTTAGCCCTTAGTTCCTCAACTCTGAAATGAATAATGTGGCTTTAATGGTCTCTAAATGGTCCCATATAGCACTGCTCACCCTACCAGAAAGTTAGTACTTGTGCTTTTGCCTGGGTGTGAAGACCTCATTGTATATGACACCCTGGGCATCCCCAGCACATACCAAACATCACCAGGATATCCGCTTCATGGCAACTAAGAGTGGGTCACATGTGTGAGCTGGCCTGCTTCCTGCCAAAGTCAGTTCTCAGATTTCTCTTTTTCCTGTCTTGTTTATTCTATTTCGAAGAGTTTACCTAGCACAGCGGGTCCCAACCTGAGGCTCTGAACCCTTTATAATAGCAAGGTCAATATAGCAACAAGAATATCATGAGAGAGAGAGAGAGAGAGAGAGAGAGAGAGAGAGACTGAGGCTCAAAAGAGACAGAGAGATTAAATAACTTCAAGAGCACAAGGCTGATGCCCAGTTACCCACCCTACTTCATTGCCTTGAGAACCTTGTGTTGCTCAGGAGCCTGGATTGACAGACAGCTACGTAGTTTTCAATGAATAAAAAATGAAGTGATAAAAGTGTTATTACTTTTAAGATGCAGTTGAATAAGTAAAACTATTTCAAGCTTGAAAGCTTTGGGGAGAAGGTGTGCAGAAATGAAGGGTGAAGATACAGAACTGTGATCTTGGCTTGCTGCTTTCCACCTCCATCCAGCCAGGAAAACCAGAGTCCAAACCAGAAGACATTAGCTTAGTAGTAGTGGCTGCAGCTGAGCACTACTCAAGAGCCTCCTCATGGTGCATGATCCCTCAGGATCTCTTTAAAGCACCTTTTCCTGCTACTCTGGCACAGTCCAAGGAAGCATATTTCCTCCACCATCACAGACTTGCGGCAAGTCCAAAGATCCTGGGCTACCTTGGTCTCTTGTTTCATCGCTGAGATGCAATACCCAGCACCCACAACTTAAGAAAGGTGAGTTTTATTTTGGGTCACACTTCAGTTGTGTCACTCTTGCATGGTTGGCTGGCTCCAAGCCAAGGTGACACTGTACAAGGGTCTGGCGGAGGAAAGACTCCTCACCTCATGGCGACCCTGAAGCTGAGAGAAAGAGGAAGAGCTGGGGAAGGAGATAAACACATCCAGGCCACACCCCCAGGACCGCCTCTTTCCTTCAGCCCCTAGCACAGCAAGTCACCATCCAAAAGCCCCCCTACTAAGTGCACGAGGCTTTTGGAACACATCTAAACCAACACATTGGTGCTCTCCTCATCCGTTTAACCATCAACTTAAAAAAAAAGCAAACTTTAAAGAAACTAAATTTGTCAGAAATTAGATCCAAATACATTTCATGGTTCAATAATACTTTTGCTGTAATGTTTTGGTCTCTTAAGAAACAGATCATAATCAAAATAAATTTATTTTCTATTATAATAGATTTTACTTGCCCGACCATTGCAATAATTTAATGATCTAGTCCTTAAATCTAAATCTTTTGCTAGGCTAAGTTTCAACAGATCTTTCAGTTTTTAAAGGAGGGATTACTAACTGTACTATTTCTGAACAAAAATATACATTTGAATTATACTTTATGACAAACAATTTCATAAGGAAATCTTGCTGTGTTGTTATAACAGCAAATTAAAAGGGGGAGAACTCATAATTCTCACACAATTCTAAAACACAGATTGAAATAAATATAATAAAAAGAAAAGCATACTTGTGATATGACATTATTTTGGGGGTTTTTTCTGAAACCTTCAAAATTTGGAGAAATTTGTCATTAATTTCATGCCAAAAATGATGTCAAAATACTGGCATCCTGCCATCGCACGGCCACCTGGTGATCCAATCAGTTCTCAAGGATGAGACAGGGACAGCACCGCAGGGTAAAGAAGACCTTGGGTAGTGGCCGGGCTGGGCCCAGTCCCTCTGGCGCCATGGGGACGAGGGCTGCTCCATGCTCTCTCCTTGCCTTGCACAGAGGCCTGCACAGACCCACCCGTGGCTGATCCCAACTGCAGCAGCAGCACATGAGCACCTGGTGTTTATTTACCGATCTGTGCTTTTGAAAATACTAGCTGTGTGCATTACTTCTATTTTTTGCTGCCTCCCTACAGGAAAAGGAAGGAAATGGGAAAAGCAGGGAGAAAGAAAAAGAAGAAAGGAGGAATAGAAAGAGGTAGAGAAGGTGGAGAGGGAGGGAGGGAGGGACAGGAAATGGTTTCATGGTGCTGCTCAAGAAATGCAAACCCTGTCCCTATGTCTGTTGTCCTGTGTGTGGATTCTTGGGAGCATTTGTCTCTGAGACAAGTGTCATTTCTTGTGGAATTTTCCTCTGACACTAAATACTACTGTAAAAATCAATTTAAGATCATCTTTTCACCTCCATTCTGGGCTCTCTGCCTCTCTCCCTGCCTTGGCTTGCTATGCCTTCACATAGCATATCCTCAGAGTTGTTAGTATGGTGCTGCTTTAGAGGGACCATGGTTCTAAAGCAGATCTGGAGGCAGGATGTGGAATCTTGCTCTTCTCATCTCAGCCAGATTACCTTGGTTATGTTATATAAGTACCTTGCACATCAGCAAATAAAAGTAAACTAAACTAAAAGGCTTTTTTTGAGAAACAACCAAATAAATGAACTATTTGCTAGACTAAGGAAAACAAAGAAAAGATTCAGATAAATGAAATCAAAAGTGAAAGGGAGGCCAGTGTTAACAGTTGCCTCAGAAATAGAGAGGACCATAAGGGCTTACCATGAACAACTGTGTGCCAGGAAATTGACAGCATAGGAGAAATGGACACATTCCTAGAACATATAACCTTCCAAGAATGAATCAAGAAGAAATAGGACATCTGAACAAAGCAACAACAACTAAGGTAATTGAAGAGGCAATTTATAAACAAATCTTTCTATAGCAATAACAGAAAAAAACCCAGGACCAGATGGCTTCACTAGTGAATTCTATCAAGCATTCAAAAAAGAGTCAATTCCAATCATTTAGAAATGCCTCCAAAAAACAGAAGTAGAAGTACTACTTCCAAAGTCATTTTATGAGGCCAATATCAGCTGGCCACCAAAACCAAAGATGCTAGAGGAAATAAATTACAGCCCAATATCTCTGATGAACATAGATATAAAGATATTTGGTGAAATATTAGAAAACCAAGTTCAGAAATATATCCACATATATCTCAGTATTGACCAAGTGAGATTTACCCATGGGATGGCCGATTGGCTTGACATACCCAAAACAATCAATGTAATTCAATATTGAGAGTAGAAACTATTAAAAATCACATGATCATCTCAATAGATCCAGAAAAGCATTTGATAAAGTTGGTAAAGGTCAATATGTATGGATGAGTTTTTTAAACTCTCAAAAAATAAGTATAGAAAGAAACTTCAACAAACCGAAGACCAAGAACTAACAGCCCAATCCATGAGGAATTCTGAAAGCTTTTCCTCAGTGATCCAGTACAAAAGACAGGAACACTGTGCTGTCACTTCTACTCAAACAGCACTAGAAGCAGCAGCCAGAGCAATTGAGCAAGAAAAAGAACAGAAATGTATACAAATCTGAAAGGAGCATGCATATGACCTTATGTGGAAAAAACCCTAAAGATTGAAAAGACACTACTAGAACTAATAAATTTAATAAATTTGTGGAATATAAAATCAATATACAGAAACTGGTAGAATTCCTATACTCAAGTAACAAAATACCTGTTAAGAAAATAAAGAAACAATCTTCTATATAATACTATCAGAAACAATAAAATATGTAAGAATAGGTTTAGCTAAAGATGCAAAAAACATGTGGACACTGAAGACTATGAAACATTGATAAAGAAATTGAATAACGCAAACAAAAGGAGAGGTATTCATGCATCCTGGTTGCAAGAACTAATATTTTTAAATGTTTGTGGTACCCTACCAATACAGCTTCAACAAAATCCTTACTAGAAGTCCAGTGGCATTGTCCACAAACAACAAATAGCAGCTATAAAATTTTTAAAGAACCACAAAGACTCCATACAGTCAGAATAATCTTGAGAAAGGAGAATAAGTTTGTATATGTCACAGTTTCTAATTTCAAATTATATCGCAGAGCTAAGGCAAATGTAAAAGCAACCCGTGTTAGAATTTTTGTCCCAAGCTTAAAATAAAACTTAGAAAACTGAGGCAAAGGAAAAAGGTACTTATCTCTATTTGTATTCTTGCTTTTTTTGTCTTACTATTCTTCCTGCTCAGTATTCCAAAATTATTTATCAATTTATCTCTATTTAGAAACTTTCCTTTAACTATTTTTAATGGCAGGTCTCTTGACGAAGTCTTTCAAAGCCTTCTTTCCCAGCCTGAGTGAGGACGATCTGTGCTGTGTTGCCCAGACTGGCCTTGAATTTGCAGCTCCCTTGCTTCAACCCCCCAACCAGCTTTCCATGCTGACTGGTTCCTGCCCAACTAGGCCAGCATTTTTTTTAACCCTACTTTGAGCAGCACCACAGAAGAGTGTGTTACTTTCTCCTATCAGTGCTAACTGCCAGGCTGGTGTCTACAAATCTATGTGAAAGTATAACCAGATGTGGCTTTTGTTGTGTGTCTATGTGTGTATATGTTGTGTTGTGGGGGATTGAACCTAGGGCCTTTGCACTGAGCCACATTCCCGGTCCCTTTTTATTTTTATTCTGAGACAGGACCTCACTAAGTTGCCCATCTAGGCTCAAATTTTCAGTCTTCCTGTCTCAGCCTCCCAGGGAGCTGGAATAACAGGCACATACCACTATACCATGCTTATATCTTTTGGGTTTTATTCTTGATTATATTTCCAGTATGTTTTTCCTATTTCTGCTGAATATGTGAGTTACTCTGCTGAAGAGCTCTGTGCTCCAACAGCAAAAGCAATGTAGCTAAGAACTAAAAGTATTACCATGACTGACTTTATGGAATGGTCATTTATGTCACACCCTCTGACGTAGTTTGCACATATGTGAAATTAGTACCACAGTCGTAGAAGGCAGCTCTTACTGTGGTTAGCACTTTGTTTTACAGCACAGGATACTCTAAGATGCAATATCACCTTGCCATTAAGGTTCAGCATATCCAGATTAGAACCCGAAGAGATCTGATCCCAGACTCAGAATCCAAGGAGTCACCTTCTCACACACTCCAAGTATTTAAAAGTAACTGCTCCATGCAAAAAGTTAGGAAGTCAAAGAGAACAGAAGCAAACTTGTTGGGGGAAACAGAATCCAACAAATGGGGAAACTCAGCCTGGACTTGTCCTTCCTGAGCTCAGGGCCACATAACTTCTCCCTAGTGCCGAGCTGGGAATTGGGGGTGTGGTTTGCATTCTGGAAGCAGCAGAGGGATGAGCAGTGAAGCTGGTTTCTGCAGGTAAGCAGCACCCAGCCACGCCTGCAGCCTGATCCTGATGTGTGGGCTGTTTCTAGGCCCTCTGTGTGCTAGAGAAACTCTGTGCCTAGGTCAAAGACATCTGTGCTCTAGTCTAACACCTGCATGAACAGTTCCTCTTTCACTGGTCCTCATCACGTTTGCCACCAGGTGGGAGGACTCAGATCTACAGATAGCAGCAGCTTGTCCTATTATCATGTCAGGGGGAGGAAACTTCTGGGGCCTTTTCTGTGAACTCCGTTCCTTTTGAGCACAAGCAGCAGAGGCTCCAGACTCCCCATAATAAAGGAAACTCCAGGGAATAGGAACAAAAATAAAGCTTTAATACAAGCATCCTGTGCTCGAGCTTGCAGCTCTGGTATTCTCAGAGCAGCAGGAAGAAGAGTGTATGAATATAAAGGAGGTGTAGCGCAGCCCTCAGAAGACACAGAGCTAAGATTAAATGAACAGGCACCTGGTTTCCAGAGGCCCAGCATGCTAATTCTCCCCACGTCTCCTTCCCACCCAAGTCCCTGCAAATCATGGATGCTGTGGTTGATGAGGGTGGGCTGTTCAATGCACCATCACCTTCTGCTGCCTGTCAGCCTCATCTAGGAATAAGTTTAGCTGGCCCCAAAGCCATGATGATCTGAAAGGGCCGTGAGGGATGCCACAGAGGGAAGGTGGCCCTTGTGGATGGGGTCTGCATCCTCCTGCAAGCCTGGAGGCAGCACCACGTGTGACAGGGTCCTGTGCCACAGAGTCGCAGCCTCGTCTTATGAATATCTTCAAACCAGGGCTTGTTGGTGCCTTCCAGGTGCCACAGCCCAGCACGAATTTCCAGCTCCTAGAAATGGTGGATAAAAAATTCTGCTGAATGAAAATCTAGTCTGTGACTCTGGGTCTCAAGACATCCTGCAAGGATGTAATGGCTCTGCCCCTCTGCCTCCTGAGACTGAACTGGGAAATGGGAACTGCGCCCCAGGCAGCAGAGGACTTGAGGGAGGTTTCGCAAGAATCGCTTTTCCCCTGCACCACCAACAGAGGCTCCTGGTTCTAGGTCAGCACAATTCCATGGCAGGGGTGGACCTGCACGCTGCAGGCTTGTGTGACACGGTCATGATCTTCTGGGGCAGGGAGGGGATTCGCTACACACCACTTCCAGGCCATTGTGTCTCCCTTCCTGCAGATGCAGAAAATTATTGGAACTGATGCCATTTAAGGCCTTGGGGACATGTTACCGAGTAAAGAGGTCAAAGTAGCCACAATCCTCAGTCTTCATGGAAACCGTGTGTGTGTGTGTGCGCGCGCGCGTGTGTGTGTATTCAGACTGTAGGCATTCGCATCAAGCTACATCCCCAACATATTTAATTTTTTTTTTTTTTGAGACAGAGTCTCCCTGAGTTGCACAGACTGGGCTTGAATTTCTGATATTCCTGCCTCAGCCTCCCAGAGTGCTGGGATCACAGGTGTGCTCCACCAAGAATGGGAGGCAAGAAGGGGACAGGCAATGAGGGAAATGCACAGTTCTGAACGGATCGCTGTATGGAATATTTGAAACAAGATTACAAGTGCTGTGGTTTAGATGGAGGAAGACAGCTGCAATAGGCAGCACATGAGAAGGGCAGTGGGAGAACAGGGGTCAGTGAGGGTGAGGGGTGTGCATGTGCACTCCAGGGCACGCCTTAAAAAACAAGGTTTTAATCCAAGGGAATACTTTCAAAGTAAGAGCAAAGACATATCATCCTAACTCTGTATTCCCTCAATAAACCTCTCTTTCTTTTCTAAAAATAATGAGGATAGACAGGCTAAATTTTAGGAATCCTTTCCAAATGGAAATTTTATTATTATTTGTCATGAACCAGTGCAGCTCTCAGTGGTTCCAGGGAAAAATGGTGAGGAGATTTAGAAAATAAAGACAAAAGACAAAAGACAAAAGCTGAGGTCAGGTAGAGGCCCCTTTCCAGATGGGAAAAGAGGACTGGACAACCACCATAGGGGCATTTATTTATACACTCAGGAGGTTGATGTCAATTTGAATTTCTCTGCCTAGGCACCAGCTTACAAGCTGAAACAGCTTGTTTACATGACTCAAGGAGCTCCCCAAGTTCTAGGGCTGGCTTTATCTTAGCCCTGCACCTGTGATTGATTTCCAGCTTCAGCTGCTCCCAAGCTGAGCTCAAATTTATGATCCTCCTGCCTCAGTCTTTGAAACGATTTTATTTTAAACACTGTATAGTCAGAGTTAAAAACACAAAATTACATCTTGCATGCAAAGATTATCTAAAATCTAAGGACATTAGCACAGGTCTCTTACTAAAGGAACTTTTTCCCTTTTGCAAACTTGAACTTCAAGGGAAGATGATCTTACTTAGTTTAAAGGCTCAATTGCATGTTTGTGAACTGAATATTGAGTAACTGGCAAACATTCTGCATACTCCATCATGTAGGATTCTTTTTTTTTTTTTTTTTTTTTTTTTTTTTTTTTTTTTTTTTTTTTTTTTTTTTTTTTTTTTTTTTTTTTTTTTTTGCGGTACTGGGGATCGAACTCAGGACCCTGTGCTTGCTAGGCAAGCACTTATTCCACTGAGCTATATCCCCAGCCCATCATGTAGGATTCTGACTGTATCATTAACCTCCCAATTCCTGTCCAGCAGTGTCAGGAGAGGCCTGAGCCTGAGACCTCTTCGTGTGTGTTTTGCGCCTGCTTTGTTTCCTCCAGTAAGGGTAGGTCATGTTGAATGCTCCAGAGATAAGCATTTGCTGGCACACAAGTGAAAGCGAGCTTCTAGACCATGATCAGAAGACTAACTCTCAGTCATGCATGGTTCAGGCATTCTCCTTTCAGAAGTAAGATCTGGAGTAAGGATGGAGCATTGTATGGGGCGAAATCTCCAGCTGGAAACAATTAGAAACTGGAAAAATTTCTGCATGTATCATGAGGACACTTTTCTTACTCTTTAGAATAATGTTTTCACTCAAATATTGGGATGTCACACTACATTTAGATGCAGTTGTCCTAAATATGCATTGATCATATTTAACTGCACATCTACATTTCATTCCTTAAATATTTTATTAGTCCATGTTTGCAGTACATAATGATTACATTTATCATGTGAGGTTGTACTGTACATAATGCATCTGCTTTCATTTTTTGTCCCCTTCTCTTCCCAACCTTCCTTCTTCCGATTCTTGCTCTCTTTCCCAGTTGAAATATTCTATTCTCACTTTCTTTTTCAATTCTCTCACTCTTAGTACCTGTTTTCCCTTCCTCACCTCCACCTCCCTCCATTTCTTGATTGCCTTCTCCTTTGAGAAAGATCTCTCTCCCTACTTCCTATAATCTATCCTTTATTTTGCTCTTTGTTTATAATCTGTTGCTCAAATAAGAGAAATAATGAGATATTTAAGATTGTGTCTGATCTATTTAACTTAACATTATGGTCTCATGTTGTACCAATTTTCCTACAGACACCTAAACTTTATTCTTCTTTATAGCAGAACAGTACTCCATTATGTATAAATTCCACATTTGCTTTATCTATTCACATGTTACTGGACATATAGGCTATTCCCAAGATTTGATGTTATATTACAAAGCTACAGGGATAAAAACAGCATGGTAGTAGAACAAAAACAGAAACGTGGATCAGTGGAAGAGAACAAAGGAAGCAGAAACAGATCTCAGACACATTGGGTATTTGATCTTCAACAAAGGAGCCAAAAACATACACTAGAAGAAAGCTAACTACTTTAATAAGTGGTGCTGGGAAAACTGGTTATCCATAAGCAGAAGATGGAAACTGGGCCCGTATCTCTCCTTTTCTAAATTTTATTTTAAAAATAAAAGAAGGAAAATATATTAACAGACAGACATCCATTTACAAAAAGAACAGTGCAAGCAATACAGAGTTACAGACAAAGTAGTAGGACATTATCAATGGTGGTTGTATTAGGTATTGATGTCTTCAAAGTGGTTTCTCAGGAGAACAAATAAAGACATGCAAGATTGATCAAATAATTAATCATTAACTGTTCCTTTCAGTAAAGTGATAGAAGTCAGTAGTTCAATTATATTGGCTATCCTGTATATACAAACATACATAATTTCCCTTTATACATATATAATTTCCCTTTCTTTCCTTTCTCTTTTCATTCACCCCAGCTGCTCTTTACTTTTGAGCATGTTCCTTTCATTTCACAATGTCTGTCCTACCTCCTAATTTTTATTCACTCTTTCAGGTTGGGCCCATATCTCTCACTATGCACTAAATTAAAATTAAAATGGATCAAAGATGTAAGTGCTAAACAGAAATATTTAGTCTGCTGGAAGATAAAATAGGCACAACTCTTGATCCTATTTTAACAGCTGTGAAATCTGGAGGTATCTTTTTATAAATGCCAATTTATAATTGTACTGAGCAGGCTTCCTTTTTTGCCTTCAGCTCTACTGCTATATAAAATCATACTGCTTCTTACAAATAACATCATCTTCTTTTCATGAAGTATAACTGTCATACTCAGTCATTATTGCTATGTCGACCATACTGTAGTGGCTCCATAAGTGCCCATGGGCAGAAACTTTTGTGGAGAGGAGTTAGTAGTTCCATGGTTGTTAGATTTGAGTGTTTTATACACTTGTGTTCTCCAGACATAATATGAATCAGAGGCAAGAGAATGAGTAGAGCTGAGCTAATGGATGAAAAAAACAGGATTTCCAAGGAAATCTACAAGGGAAAGAGTCAGCTGCTTTGCCTGCTTGGTGGCTTTGTCTAGAGACAGCACCTCTCCCTGGGGAGCTCTCCTGTGGGTCCCTCGGAGCTTGTAGAGACCTGCAGGCTAATGACCAGCCACAGCAGTAACATCTATCAAGTTACCCAGGTTAAGTTAATCATTAAATTTTCCATTTTCTTTCTCCTGGGGAGCCTCCCGGGCTTTGTTTAATGTTCCAGACAGATGGTGCCAAGGAATTTCAGGTGGTTCTTGATGAGTTTTTGGTTTTCCTAGACAGTTTTTCAAGTGGATTAAATCCAGTAGTAAATCACTTGCTTTTCCCAACATCAGTCTTAGTAGTGTTTTAATACCTGCACTGAATATTTGATCCTTCTACCATAATCACACTCTGTGCTCTGCCCCCAAGTCCTACCCTCGAAACACCAGCTACCATCTGTGAAATTGATATGAGGAAAAAAATGAGGACGATCTTATGAATGTTGCAACTGATTAGTTATCAAGTGGTATCTAATTAGTTCATCCCTGATTATCATATAATTAAAGAGATCTATCACAGCCCAAGCCCAAGCATTCCTCTTTGTCGGAAGTCTGAGAGAACAATACATCATCACAGAACAGCTTGGAGTGGCAAACGGGACTCCCTGCTCAGCACATTTGGCTTCTGTTTCTCCCATTTATGGCTGATCCTTGGAGAGAGACTGTGAACGCGGTGGGTTCCTGGGCTTTCAGAGAGACTCTCAAATTCTCTGCCTTCAAAACCAGGCATTAAGAAGATAGTGGAAGTTAGCAAAGACAGGCTCTCTCTTCCTCTCTGCTCTCTTCTCAAAGCCAAGGGAAAAGAGATGCTTCAGACGGAGGGACCCGCAAAGGAGTGACGTTATTGTCAATGTTACAGATTATGGCTCCCTACTACTGAGCACTATAACTTCCCAGCCATTCCTAACCCATTGCCATGCAATTATATAGAATAATATTCTAGTATAATACAGTGACCACAATGATCTCCCAAGACACCAGCATCACCCTCTTTTCCAAAAGAACCTGAGGCTTAGGGAGATTTTATGCCTTGACCCATTCTGCAGCTGATGCCCAATGAAATTGTCTCCACCTCTGGAAGCTACACTGGTCTCTTGAAGCCCATGGGCCAGCCTGCCAGTGGTGTAGCTCTTGTCTTCTGGAACTCTGTGTTCCCATCTACATAACAGGAGTGGAAATCCCTGCTTCAAAGAGTTTTATGAGAATTATAAAAGTAAGTATATTTAAGATTTTCAGTTCTCTTATGTGGCCCATGAATATTGTGTCTGTCCTAATCTGATCTGAAGTCTTCTTGCTGTCATTGTCTGATTTATTTAACTCATCTTATATTCAACACTGAGAAAGCAATGATAGATCAGGAATCTTTCAATACCTCATGGTAAAATGGGGGTTCAGAAAGTAACAAGGCACTGCAGATGGAAATTACCAAGTGTTTCTCAAAGGCCCTGGTAGCTTAACAAGCACAAGTGCATTGCAGTTAAGACAGGTTTTGAAGGATAAAGTAGAGTTAATAAAGAGGACTCTGGTGGATGGAAAGCCATTCTAGTGTAACATGTGTCAATATGGAAGTATGAAATTATGTACTCCTTTTGGGTCAAGGACTTTTGTTTTTTGTCCTTCATGCTGAGCTATAATCCTAGTTCTTTTGATTTTTTATTTTGAGACAAGGTCTCATCAAATCACCAAATTGCTCAGACTTGGCTTGACCTTGGGATTATCCTGCCTCAGCCTCCCAGAGAGCTGGGGTTATACTCATATGCCACTGAACAGGCTACTTTGTTCATTTTTGACTTGCACTACTTGTCTCCTTACTATTGAATTGCATAGTATATTAAAGATGTAAGGCCTTTATCAGCTACACAATAAATATTTTCTCCTAGTGTGTAGCTTGGCTTTATTTTAATAGCCTATTTCAGGATGCAAAATGGTTCATCTTTATCAAATTCACTGATCAAATTTCATTTTATGAATGTAGTTTATGTCATATCTAAGAAATCTTTGTCTAGCCCAAGGTCTGAAATATTTATCTTACATTTTCTTTCCTATGCATTATACTTTTAGTTCTAATGTTTGGCTCTAGCATCTCTTCTGAGGTATGATGTGAGATAAGGATGAGTTCAAATTTTTATTGGAACATCTCATTGCCCGGCATCCTATAATAGACTTGAACAAGGATAGTATGCACTGCTTTCAAAAGACAAAAAAAAATGCCCTTAGAAAAGGGCAGATAAGTTCTACCTCAACCCTTCCATGCTTCTCTAGAGAGCTGAGCAGAAGCAGTGCTCCCAGATGGGAGGGAGGAGCTCCTCTCCCCCCCCCATCACTACTCATTTTCCTGAAGAAGTCTCTGACCCCATGGGGCCATTTGCACTGAGCCAAAGTCACATGGAAGGCATACACTGGCTTCTCTCAGAAGAGTCCCAGTCACCTTGAAGAAAATTGCCATAAGACTTCTCAATCTGGATTTCAGAACTTGTGGGTGTAGGAGGGACCCATGTCCTACAGACTCTTATTGTCAGCCGAGTTTGTCCATCACGAGCATTCACAGGATGTGTAAAACAAATAATCCCACTGGTCCACACGCTGAATTGCACACAAGCAGACACTTTTCCTCTCTCCTAGAAAGATACAAATGTGTAACCTCCAGATCACAGGAAAGACTCACCTAAGCATGCCATTTTCCATTTTGTGACATTCCAATTCCTACTAGTACTTTTCTGAGTTCTCAATGAGCCAGATCTTCGTAATAACTTTATTAAAGTCTTACAGCTTGTGTTCAATTGGCATTCCTGACCCGTGATGAAGCCACGGTGTAAGTGGGTAAAATTTGGAATAGATCAGAGAGGTCTAAGGGTGGGCTACTGAGGAGGTTCTCTCCCTACATTTCTGCTTGTTTATCCTTCAGGGCAATTCTCCACAGAATATTCTGGTTGAATAATAAAATATGGGATACCTTAGGCAGAATGGGAGAAGAAAACACATTAAACAATAACTTTTATACGTGAAAAAATCAAAACACAGAGACAGAAAGTCATTGGCCCATGACAGCATGAACCATCAGCGGCAAACCAAACAGCAGGACTCGGACTCTTAATTGTCCTCAGTGTCACTGTAATAAATGGTCCAGGAAAATAAATCTCCTAAGTAAGGGTCTGCATAAGATGTATATGCAGAAGGAGGGGTCAAACTGTATTAATTTCAAAAATCAGCAGAGTCATAGTCAAATATCTTTTATGCTCAAGTGTTTTCTTATTTGGCAAAAATGCTAGCTCAGCCTGTATTATCTCCGATGAAAAGAATCTATTTTCTTATCACAAAAAAATTACTAAAATCAAATTTCCTGCCTATTTAGAATTTATAGATGAGCTTTTACACATCAAAATATTTCAAGGAATATTAATAAGCCTTCTCAACCTAGATTCAAAAATGCATCTTTATTTCTACTTTTCTTTAAAAAAATACTATAGTGCTCAAATATTTAGGATCATCAATTTTATGCAGATTAAGAAATACAGAGAAAAAATGTATCATGTAATAATAACTCTATCAAGTTGATTGTCCAGAAGTACAAAATCTGTGTGTGCCAGTAGAAGTAGACAGCATTGCAGAGTTCAGAGAACCTTCAACTTCATCTATTAAAAAATCCTCCTCTCTACAGACAGAAACAGCAAGAGTTTTAAAGTAAAGTGACTTGAGAAAGAGTAGATTATAGCCAGAGAGCCCAGGACTCATTCTTAAAATGGCTTTATATGAATTTTGAGATTCATAAAACTGAGTGTATTTGGATACATCCGCAATCCCAGTGCTCTGGGAGGCTGAGATAAGATGACCTGGAAACCAGCCAGGACAATTTAGTGAGACCCTGTCTGAAAAAACTATTTTTAAAGATCCGGGGAAGATGGCGACCGGGTGAGCAGCAAGTGAGCGAACCTCCTTAATAAACACCACCAGCTCGAGACAGACTTGGTGAGCGTGAATGCCGGAACCTCGGCTGGGAAGTTTAAACTGGGCGTATTTCTCTGAGATGCCGGGGGAGATGTGGTAGGGCGGACCAGGCTGCCGGGGCGAGACGTGGGAAAGTCCCAGACGCTGGGAGCCGGGGACGATCCCCGCGG
>PVLD010019471.1:0-36335 GCA_004027595.1 Dinomys branickii
AAAACCCACAAATTGGGAAAAAATCCTAGCTGGATGTCCCTCAGACAAAGGTCTTCTATCTAGAACATACAAAGAATTAAAAAACATGTACCTGTCCAAATTCAAAGACCCAATCCAGAAATGGGCATCTGAGATGAATACACAATTCTCAGACAAAGAAATACAAATGGCAAATAAATATATGAGAAAATGTTCCACAACCTTAGTCATTCGAGTAATGCAAATAAAAACAACATCGAGATTTCATCTCACCCCAGTAAGACTGGCCAGTATGAAAAAGTCATCCAATAACAGATGCTGGTGAGGTTGTGGAGAAATAGGGACTCTATTACACTGCTGGTGGGAATGCAGACTAGTGCAACCACTGTGGAGAACCGTTTGGAGATTTCTCCGCAAACTAGGTCTAGAGGTTCCATTCAAACCAGCTATTCCTCTTCTGGGTATTTTCCCAGAAGATCTGAAAACATCATATCACTATGATATATGTGCACCCATGTTTATAGCAGCATGATTTGTAATAGCTAAAATGTGGAAGCAACCCAAGTGCCCATCCACAGAAGACTGGATTAAAAAATTGTGCATTTTTATATAATGGAATATTATTCAGCTATAAAGAAAGACAGTTTTGGGGACTTTGTAGGCAAGTGGAAAAAACTGGAGTCCATACTCATAAATGAAATAAATCAGCGATACATATGCAGGCAACGTATTGTATCACTGGTGTAAGAACCCGAGGGTGGGAATATAAACTAAGAGACATGAAGGAAATCTGTTCAAAAACAAAGAACAGATGGGACAAAGGAAAGGAGAAAAGAAAAAGACAAAAATGTATGTATGTATATATGAATATACATATATGCAGGAGGGCTGACATGGTTCTACTATTGTATTATATCACTTAATGATAAGCAATAATCGATGACGGGTTGTTTGATCAATCTTGTATGTCTGTATGTATGTGTTATCCAGAACACACACTTCGAAGATATCAATATGTAAAGCAGCAACTATTTGTGTTTTGTTGTTGTTGTTGTTTTTGCTGTTGTTGTTGTTAGCCTGTTTTGTTTTTTGTCTTTGCATTTTTGGTATTTGTGTTTTTTCCGTTGTTGAGAGGATTAATTGTCTGACTAAATTTGCATGTTTGTATATGGGTTCATATATTTACACTTCGAAGATATCAATGAATAAAGCAATAACCACTGTTGAGACCATGTCACCTTGTCTGTCGATTAGTTGTGATTGTGCTATTTTTATGCTAATTGGTGTCTGTTTGTCAATATGTTTTTGTACTTTTATTTTTTTTAAATAAAAATAAAAATCAATCGGCATAAATAGAGATTGAGAGTCTTACTAGGCCTATATGACTTGTGACAGGGCCCTGGCTGGATTACAGACAGATTAATCTTCAGGCCAATGTCCAGTGCAGAGGCTATAAAGTTCTGGCATCTCAAAGCAAGGTAAGGAAAAAGTCAAATTATAATTATTTGTAGATTACATGATCCTCTTACGTAACAGTCTCAAAAAATTCCACCAAAAGACTCATAGTGTTCATAACCAAATTTAGTAATGTACCAGAGTATGAAATTATTGCACCAAAAAAAGCAACAATGTTCTGGCCTATCAATAAGAAACTCACTAAGACAGGAATTAGAGCTGGGTGTGGTGGCACGTGCCTGTAACGCCAGCACTCTGGAGGCTGAGGAAGGAGGATTATTGTGATTTTGAGGCCAACCTGGCCTACAAAGTGAGTACAAGGCCAGCCTGAACTGCATAGTGAGACGCAGTCTCAAAAATATCAAAAAGAATGGAATTAGAGGACAACTCCCATTGACGATAGCATCAAGACAAAGTGCTTAGTTATTATGCTAACCAAGGAAGTGACAAATCACTACAATGAACACTAAAGGACTGTCCAATAGGAGAGTGAAGAGGACATCAGAAAGTAGAAAGAAACCTCTATTGCTGGATACTAAATCAAATATAGTCAAAATGTTCATACTTACAAAAGGGCCATACAAATTTAAAGCAACCCTAATCCAAATACCAAGACCATCCCTCATAGAAATAAACAAAAGCACTCTCAAATTCATATCGAGCCAGAAGAGACCAGAATAGTAAATCTAAGCCTGTGAAATAAGAGACAGGCAGGAGATATCACAATCCCATCATTCAAATTATATTACACAATTACAGTGATAAAAACTGAATCTTCCTGGCACGAAAAAAGACATGCGGATCAATGAAACAGAACACAGGATGCAAAAACATTCTCAGGCAGATTTTGCTCTTCGATCTTTGACAAAGGTGCTAAAAAGATATCCTGGAGGAAAGATACTGCTTTAGTATGTGGGACTGAGCATATCAGTCTTCTATATTTGGAAAACTGATCTTAGACCCGATCTCTTGCCATGCATGACACTAAAATGAAAATGGGTCAATGACCTAAATGATAAAGAAGGAACAGTTAATTTGCTTGAAAACAAAATAGGTAAAACTCGTGAAGACATAGGTGTAGAAAAGGCCTTTCAGAACAGAATCCAAATTGCATAGGAATAATAACATCCAGAATCAGCAAATGGGATTATATCAAATTTAAAAGCCTTTTCACAGCAAAGGAAACAACCTATTGTGGTTTGTGTCTAGATGCCTCAACCAAAACCTTATGCATTCACAGGTTTTTTTAAAGAGGTTGCTGAATCTAGAGTGTGTGATTACTGAATCAACGCACTGACAGGTTTGGCACTAACCTAGCTCGCTGTAGTAGTCTGGACAAAATAAAAGGGACAGAAAGGGGCTTGTCTTTTCCTAGTTACTTTGCTGCAGTCTGCTCGCCATGGGAGTCCTCCTCTGCCAAGCCACCCTGCCTTGGAGCCAGCTGATTATAGACTCAAACCTCTGCAGTCCATGAGCCCAATAAACGTTTTCTCCTTTAACTTTGCGTCCAGCTCTTTCCTGTAAGCAATGAGAAACCAGTGAAGACAGCGAAAGGAATTGATACTACGTCGCTAGCGCTCTTGCTGTTACGGCTCCTGACCACGTGGTGTAGAAGCCTTTGGGAATAGATGGTGGGAAGAGTTTGGAAAGGTCCAGAGATACCAGCTGAAAAAGGAGGGCTGGAGTGCCCTAGGCTGTACAGTGTGGAAACTCTGGCCAGAGTCCAGAGGTCCGCAAGGCTCATAGAGATGCTACCATTGAAGCCAATGCTGAGGAGGTTTCTTCCAGATAGAAGGACTATATTGGCTGCTGGAGTTCACACGATGTATGTTATGGCTTGGCAGAAAGTTGCTCTGCATTTTGATCATGTCCAGAGACTGCCCGAAACTCAGATAAAGGGTGGAGGTTTAATGAATCTTGTAGAAGAAAATTGAAGGCAATCTAATGTGGAGGCCAGGGAATGGCTGCTGGTGTGGGATTTGAACCAGGTCTGTGTCAAGAATCAGGGGGACAGAAGCCAGCAGAATGATTTAAAATATTTTGAGTTTGCCCAGAAAGGAAGCTCAAATAACGCTGTGGACTGCAAGAATAGAATAGAGCAGATCTTGATTACTGAGAATGAATAGAGGAGTAGAAAAGATGGCCTGGGGGCATGGCAAGAAGTCGCAAGATTCCAAACTTTGGACCCTCCAAATTTCTAAAGTGAAAAGACTTTGCTTTGAGAAGTAAGCCCCAGAGACCCATGGTCCAGAATGGCAGCAGCCTAGAGAATGTGTTCCTTAGAAGTGGATTCAGAGGTCACAGTGTTCCAGTCAATGGACCCCTATAGCCAAGAGAGAGTAAATCCCAGCTACTGCTCCAGATCCTGGCATTGTCTACATGGCATTGGCTTTAGGTGCGTGCAGAATGGAATAGTTGAGGGGTCAGGAAAGCGTCCATCCATACTTCACAATGCTAGGAGGCTAGGCAGTGTGTCCCTTAAGAAGGCAGTGTGTGAAGCTGTAAATGTGAAGTCAAAGGTGCAGTGCAGACTCTAGAAGTTTGGAGAAGCCAGGAATGTGGATGGTCTGAGAAAAGTTGTAAGGAGAGAATAGAACAGGTCCAATAGGGAAGCCACAGGAACTATAACTGCTGAGAGAGAAAGCCAACTCTCAGGGGCAAACTTGGCAACTGTGAGTTAAGCATAATGACCATGAAGGGTCCTGTCAGTTTCGCACTCACCCCAAATACTGTTCTGCATTTGTGTCTAGAATCATTTTGCTCAGCATTGCTCAGCACTGAGACAATTCCCTGTAGAAACAGTATAAAAATAAAAGCAAAGCCATGCTCACGGCTCTCGGGGAGATGTAAGTACCTTGCAGAGATGCTGGAAAAGAAATACTCCTTTTTCTCCTACTCTACGTCTTAATGGCTTTGCTTAGAATCCTTTTTATCCCTTCATTTGGTTCCATGGCTGGGAACAGTTGGAACCTGACAAAAGCACCTATGGCAGATTAGTTCCCCAATGGATGGTGTGGGGAGCTTGACCAGCTAACCAGAGATGTCCTGCTGATTTCATGCTGGCAAAACACTTCCTTTCATGCGGGAGGCCTCCCCACACAACCAGCGGAGAGCCCCAACTGGTGGTCCAAGGAGGTTTTACACAGAGAAGACCAAATACATTTAGCAGACATCTGAATTAGAAGAAAGAGCTCTGATTTAGAAGAAGATCTGAAAAGGATCTCTGTTCGAGGGGACAACCAAGAAAGGGTCTCTGAGAAGACTGATCACCCTCTTTGATTCCCGATTAGCTGCTTATGTAATGCAGTAAACTGGAATCTTTTAGAGTGCCATTTGTAGGTGGGAGTGTTGTGGAGTGCGTGTGTGTGAGTGAAAGCATGTGAATGAGATGGATAACGCACTACAAACTCCAGTTTAGGTGCACAGAGCAGAATCAAGGTGTTGAGTCCCTAACTACAGTTCCAGGGCCATCTCCATAAGGCTTAGGGCAACACTATGGCGATAACCAGTGTCACTTTCCTGCCAGCGGTAAGAGGGGCATCAAACATTTCCTTGAGGAGACAGACCCATGACCAGATGAAGTGATTGATGTCTCTTTCTGTTTTTGTCTGTGGCTTTAAAGAAATATAAGAGGGAGTCACAGCATGTCTACTCCATTAGAAGTTACAGTCAGAAGTTTTGTGAAGGGATTTAATGTAGACTATAGGCCAAAGCTCACTCCAGGGACCCTCTGGACCCACTGTGAGGTAACTGAGGCACAACCAATGATGAGAGACCATACAGAATAGGGAAAACTTTGTGCTCAGTATTCCTCCAGCAGACACCGACTATCTGAAACATAGCAGACCTCTGCTGGAAGGATACCTACAATAGCCTGAAAAAAAGAAATCGAAGAGGATTACAATAAATGGGAAAATATTCCTTGCTCATGGATAGGAAGATCCAACATTGGGAAAATGGACATACTACCAAAATTGTTGTACAGATTCAAAGCAATTTCCATTAAGCTACAATTAGCATACCTCACAGATCTGGAGAAATATTCCTTAAATTCATCTGGAACCAGAAGATGCCCAGAATAGCAGAAGCAATCCTGGGCAACAAATATAAGTCAGGTGGTATCACAAACTATCATGTGAAACTATACTGCAAAGCTACTGTCATAAAATCAACATGATACTGGCTAAACACTGCACCAGGGGATCACTGGAAAAGACGGAAGGATGCAGCCACAACCACAAACACGCTCAGCCACCTAATTCTTGATAAACGGGCCAAACAAACTCACTGGAAGAACAATAGCCTCTTTAGTCAATGGTTTTGGAAAAATTAGCTTGCCACCTGCCAAAGATTGAAAATAGACCTAAATCTATCACCATGCACCAAACTCAAGTCAAAGTGGATCACAGATCTCAACATTAAAACAGACACACTAAATCAATTGGAAGATAAAGTAGGTAAAATTCTAGAAGACGTGGGGGTAGGCAGAGAGTTCCTGAGTGAAAACCAAACCACACATGAAATATTTCAAAGAATCAACAACTGGGATCTCATCCTACTGAAAAGTTTCTGCACATCTAAAGAAATCACCAGCAGAGTAAAAGGAAAACCCACAAATTGGGAAAAAAATTTAGCTGACTGTCACTTGGACAAAAGTTTTCTATCTAGAACGTATAAAGAATTTAGAAACATCATCCCCTCCAAATTCAAAGGCCCAAACCAGAAATGGGCATCTGAGGTGAATACACACATCTCAGGTAAAGAAAATCAAATGGCTAATAAATACATGCAAAAATGATCAACTTCATTAGTTATTTGAGAAATACAAATTAAAATATCATTGTGATTTCATCTCCCCCCAGTAAGAATGGCTATCATTAAGAAATCAACCAATAACAAATGCTGGAGAGGCTCTGGAGAAATAGGAACACTTCTCCACTGCTAGTGGGAGTGCAGACTGGTGAAACCACTGTGGAAATCATTTTGGAGATTCCTCAGCCAAGTAGGTCTAGAGGTTCCATTCCACCCAGCTATTCCCCTTCTGGGTATTTTCCCAGAAGATCTGAATACATCATTTGCAGCGGTATGTGTATATGTATATGTATATGTATATGAACCACATTCATAGCAGCATGATTTGTAATTGCTAAATTGTGGAAGCACCCCAAATCTCCATCCACTGAGGAATGGATAAAATAATTGTACTTTTATATAATGGAATATTACTCAGGTGTAAAGAAAGATAAACTCGAGGCGTTTCCACATGATAATGGTCACAACTAGAAACCATACTCAAAACTGAAATAAGCCAGACCTCCATGTGTAAGCAACTTATTATCTGACCAGTGTAATGAACTGAAAGAGTGAATAAAAATTAGGAGGTGTGATAGACATTGTGAAACGAAAGGAAAATGCTCAAAAGTAAAGAGCAACTGGGGTGTGAGAAAGGAGAAGGGAAAATTATGTATGTATGTATATACAGGATAGTTAACATAGTTGTACTACTGATTTCTATTGCTTTACTAAAAGGAGCCATTAGTGATTACTTATTTGATCAATCTTGCATGTCTCTATGTTTTTCTGAGAAACCACTCTGAAGATATCAATATGTAAAACAACTATTGTTAATTTCCTACCACTTTATCTATAACTCTGCATTGCTTGTATGGTTCTTATGTGATTTTGTAAATGGACGTCTGTTTGTTAATATGTTTTCCTTTTATTTTTATTTTAAAAGTAAAAGAACTAAAACATTAACAAGCAGACACAAAGTAGCACAAGAACAGTACACTCAAAACTGAATTACAGACAAGGCGACAGGGAATTAACAATGGTTGTTGTATTACATATTGATAACTTCAATGTGTATGCTCAGGAAAGACATACAGACAAACAAGACTGATTAAACAGCTAATCACTAGCTGTTCCTTACAATAAAGCGACCTAAGTCAATAGTGCAACCATATTAGCCATCCTGCATATACATACACACATACATACGTAGTTATCCCTTTCTTCCTTTTCTCCTTCCCCTCATCCCATTTGCCCTTTACTTTTGAGTAGTTTCCTTTCATATCTCCTAGTTTACATTTCCACTTTCAGGTTCTTACACTAGTGATACAATATTGTTTGCACATGCACATCTGATTTATTTCACTTATGAGTATGGTCTCTAATTGTGACTATTTGCCTGAAAACAATCCTCAAGTTTGTCTTTCTTTATAGCTGAGTAATATTCTATTACATAAAAATGCCATAGTTTTATTTATCCAGTCCTCAGAGGATCGACATTTGGGTTGCTTCCACAATTTAGCTATTGCAAAATGTACTGCTATAAACATGGCTGCACATATATCACAGTGATATGATGTTTTCAGATCTTCTCGGAAAACACACAGAAGGGGTATAGCTGGGTGGAATGGGACCTCTAGACCTAGTCTCCTGAGGAATCTTCAAACAGATTTCCGCAGCCATTTCACCATTCAGCATTCCCAACAGCAGGGGAAAACAGTTCTTATTTCTCCACAGCCTCTCCAACATTCGTTATTGGTTGATTTCTTAATAATAGCCATTCTTACTGGGGAGAAATGAAATCTCAATGTTGTTTTAATTTGCATTTCTCAAATGAGTAAAGATGTAGAACATTTGCCATTTTTATGTCTTTATCTGAGAAGTGCATATTCATCCCAGAGGCCCATTTCCAGATTGGGTCTTTCAATTTGGAGAGGTTCATATTTTTTAATTCTTTGTATGTTCTAGATAGCAGATTTTTGTCCAAGTCACAGCCAGCTAGGTTTTTTGCCCAATTTGTGGGTTTTCTTTTTACTCTGCTGGTGAATTCGTTAGATGTGCAAAAGCTTTTCAGTAAGATGAGGTCCTAGTTATTGATTCTCTGAAGTGTTTCCCTTGCAGTTTGATTTTTGTTCATGAAGCCTCTGCCTACTCCTAGGTCTTCAAGATTCTTACCTACCTTCTCTTCCAATAGAGTTAGTGTTTCTGTTTCAATATTGAGAGCTGTGATCCATTTTGACTTGAGTTTGTTGTATGGTGATAGACTTAGGTCTAGTTTCCGTCTTCGACCAGAGGCAAGCCAATTTTTCCAGCACCATATATTGAAGAGGCTATCTTTCTTCCAGTGAGTTTGGTTGGTCCCTTTGTCAAAGATTAGGTGGCTGAGTGTGTTTGTAGTTGTGGCTGTGTCTTCCAGTCTGTTCCCTTGATCCTCAGGTCTGTTTTTTAGCCAGTACCAGGTTAATTTTACTACAGTAGCTTTTTAGTATAATTTCAGGTCAGGGATTGTGGTGCCTCCTGCCTTGTCCTTGTTGCCCAAGATTGCTTTTGCTATTCTGGGTCTCTTCTGGTTCCAGATGAATTTAAGGGATGCCTTCTCTAGATCGGTGAGTTATGCTAATGGTAGTTCAATGGGAATTGCATTGATTCTCTATAACAATTTTGGTAGTATGGTCATTTTCACAATGTTGCTTCTTCCTATTCATGAGCTAGCAATATCTTTCCATTTTTAAAAATTTTCAGTGTGTTTTTTCCAATGAGTCTAATTTTCACTGTATAGATCTTTAACTTCTTTCGTTAGATTGATTCCTAAGTTTTTCAGTTTTTTGGATGATATTTTGAAAGTTATGGTTTACCTTATTTCTCACTCAGTATGTTTGTTGTTTGTGTATAGGAATGCTATTCATTTCTGAGTGTTGACTTTGTATCAAGGGGTGCTAATCAATTTACTCATTAATTCTAGGAATCTTTTGGTGGAGATTTTGGGGTCTTCTATGTAGTGTATCATGTCATCTAAGAATAAAGATCATTTCACTTCTTCCTTTAAAATCTATATTTCTTTTATTTCTCTCTCCTCTCTAATTGCTATAGCTAGTGTCTCCAGAAATATGTTGAATAAGAGTGGTGACAGTGGATATCCTTGTGTTGTTCCTGATTTTTAAGTGAAAGCTTTCCGTTTTTGTCCATTTAGTACCTGGTTTTCTCTTGGTTTGTCATAGATGACTTTTATCAGATTGAGGTAAATTCCATCTATGCCAATTTTTGTGGGGATTTTATCATTAATATGTGTTGGACTTTATCAAAAGCATTTTCTGCATCTGTGAAGATGATCATATGTTTCTTGTCTTTAGCTCTGTTGATATGGTGTACTGTATTGATTGACTTGCCTATATTGAACCTTCCCTGCATTCTTGGGATGAATCCACCTTGGTCATGGTGTATTATCTTGATGATTTGCTGCATTCTATTAGCTAATATTTTATGGAGAATTTTTACACCTATGTTCATTAGGGAGATTGGCCTATAGTTCTCATTTTGGTCAGATCTTTTTCTGGTTTTGTTATGAGGATAATACTTGCCTCCAGGAATGAGTTTGGGAGAATTGCTTCCTTTCTATTTCTTTAGAGTTTGAGAAGTATTGGTATTGAATCTTCTGTAAATTTCTTGTAGAATTCAGCTGTGACTCCATTAAGACTGGGCGATATTTTTGGTTGGTAAGTTCTTTATTACATTTCCTACTTCAGTGGCTGATATCGGGTTATTCAAGATTTTTCTGTTATTCATTGAACTGTGGTTATTCATATGTATGTAGGAATCTGTGTATTTCCTCTGTGCGTTCCATCCAATGAGAGTAAAGAGATTCAATGTAGGTACTGATGATCTGAATTTCCACAAGATCTGTAGTTATATTACCCCTTTCATTGCTTATTGCCTGGATTTGAGTGTTTTCTTTCCTTTTTTGATTAGATTGGCCAGGGGTTTATCAATTTTATTTATTTTTTCAAAGAACCAACTCTTTCATCCATTCTTTCTTTGTAACATTTTCTTAGTTTCCATTGCATAAATTTCTGCTCTGAACTTTATAATTTTGTCCCTTCTTCAGGCTTTGGGATTAACTTGCTCTTCTTTTTCTAGAATTTTGAGGTGTAACATAAGGTTCTTTATTTGTGTTCATTCTGTTTTCCTGATGTAGGAGTATCCACTGCTATAAATTTCCCTGTCAGGACTGCTTTCATTTTGTCCCACAGGATCTGATAGTTTGTATATGCCTTTTCATTTCATTGTAAATAGTGTTGAATTTATACTTTAATATCTTCTGTGACACACTGATTGTTCAGGAAGGTGTTATTTAATTTCCCTGTGTTTATGCAGCTTTTGCAATGTCTTTTATCATTTATTTCCAGTTTCATTGCACTATTGTCCAATAACATGCAAGGGATAATTTCAATTCTTCTGCATTTGCTTAAGCAAGTGCTATGTATTCACATGCATGTGGTCTATTTTAGACACTGCTCCATGTGCAGCTGAGAAGAATGTGTATTCTACTGCTGTTGGGTGGCATACATTATAGAGGTCTACTAATTCCCTTTGTTCACACATTTGGTTTAGTTCTGCTATTTCTTTGCTAATTTTTTCTGTAATTGATCTATCTCTTCATGACAATGTTGTGTTAAAATGCCCTGTTATAACTGTGCTATTACTTTTTTGATTTTTCCTGTCTGGCAAAATGTTCCTACATTTCATGTGTATATATTTATGATTGTTTTCTCTTACTCTTGCTGCTTTCCCTTAACAAGATTTAGTAACCTTCTTCATCTCTCTTGATTGTTGTTGGCTTGAAGTTCACTTTATCTCAAAGAGAATAGCTACTCCAGTTTTTTTCTGGGTTCCTGTCCCATGGAATGTTGTTTTCCATCCTTTGAATTCAAGTCTATGGATTTCCTCTTCAGTTAAATGCATTTCTTGTATGCAGCATATAGTTGATATTGTTTCTGGACCCACTATGCCAGTGTGTTTCTTTTCATTGGTGAATTGAACCCAATTACATTAATGGGTTTTTCTGATATATATTGACTTATCCTTGTCATGTTATTTTCCCACTGTTGGTTCTGTACTTTCCCCCTCTGTTAAACTGCTTACCTGGCTTAGTAGTTCTTTTCTATTGCTCGTCTTCAGATTGTGGTCATTCCTAACCCTTTGTAGAATATCTTAGTTTGGTGCTCATGTATTTCTTCAGTTCATCTTTGTCATGGAAGGATGTTATTTCGCCATCAAATCTGAAGGATAGCTTTGCAGGGTACAGCAATCTAGACTGGAAGTTGTTTTCTTTCAGGATCTGGAACAATTCACTCCATGCTCTTCTTGACTTGATGGTCTGTGTTGAGGAGCCTACCGTTATTCTGATGGGCTTTCCTTTATAAGTGATCTGTTTCTTTTCTCTAACAGCTTGAAATATCCTTTTCTTGAGCTTAATTTCTGCAATCTTGATCATTATGTGTCTGGATGTAGATTTATTTTAGTTATGGCTAATTGGGGTTCTATGTGCCTCACTTTATGTATATAAGTTTCTTGTCCTATGCTTGGGACATTTTTTGCTAGTACTACTGCAAATAGTCTTCATGTCATTCATGCTGTCTCCTGCTCTTTTGTTGATACCTAACAGTCTTGTATTGTTATTATTTGCTTCATCAGGCAGCTATTGTAGTTATCTGCTGTTCCTTCATTATTTTTGAGAGATCTTTTCTTTCATGATCACTACCTGCAATGCTGTCTTCAGGGTATCAGAGTCCATCTTCTGTTTCATTTAATTGGTTCTTCCATCTGTCAATGGAATTTTTAATTTCCTGAATGTCTCTTTCAATCTGTTCCATGCATTGTAATTGTTTTCTATACTGTTAAATGAAGGTTTCAATCATTTTTCTGTGCTCCTCTTTTTTTAATCTATGTCCCCTTTTAAGATGCCCAGCAATTCTTTCATTATGACTGTCATTTCTTTTTTTAGCTGAGCAATGATTTCTCTTCTGATTTCCTCTACAGGCTGATGTAGTTTGTTTTTACTTGACTTGCTGTATTTTCATAGATTTTAGGTGTGTCGCTTCCATGCTCTTCCATGTTGATGTTTCCTGGACTTGTCCTGGTGGTGTGTTTGGCTGTGATTGCATTTTACTCTCTCTTTTCATCATTTTCAAATCTCTGTGGTTTTGGGGATTGAGGTTCATCCCTCAGATGTAAGCACGGGGTAGAGCCAGAGAACCTGGGTATGCAGACAGCTCGCTCAGGCTTCCCAAGTCCAAGGCCGCTCCAGAGGGCAGTGGGGTGTGGGGCTGAAGGGTCTGGTTTCCCAGGCAGCTCACGGAGGCTTCCCAAGTCCAAGGACCCTGGTTAATAGTTATTAATAGTAGTAGCAATTAATAGTGATTTTTTTGGTTAATAGGAATTTTGGTTAATGGTTAATACTAATTTTGTTTGATGCAGGGTCTCACTATGTAATTTATTTCGACCTTGGATTCACTTATGTAGCACAAGAAGTTTGAACTTCTGGTTAATCTCTTGCATCAGCCTCGCATGTGCTCAGTTATAGATTAAAATTTAAATTTTGTCTAGCAAAAATCATAAGACCAAAGTCCAAAGATGAGTGAAAATTAAATATTTTTAATTCACCTATATTTCATTAACTGCTCTAACAAGGCTTTATTCTTAGTTTGGTCATCAACAGGCTAACAGTAACTACAGAGAGAAATACAGAGGAAGGCAGGAATAAGAAGGAAAGGGCGGTGGACTAAGCAACAGCTGTGGGATGAAATACATTGTTTGGGATACACTGTGAACACCAGATCCCAGGCCATGGAGTTAGGAATAAAAACGCACAACTTCTCAACTGGTGTGTGCCTGGCTCTGTATGGGCACCAAACTTATAAGAGTTTGGATTAAAAAGCTGACTTTTCCTTCCTCTAGAATCAAATTTATATTTCTCTCTTTTTGAGGGGAGTCTTCACAAGTGAAATAATTTCTGACAAAAGGTACCCTGAAGAAATTATTTTCTTCTGGCACAGAACTAGTAAACGTGTTCAATGTGTCTATAATGGTCCTAAAATACAGAGTGCCGGGCCCTGCAAAGGACGCCCCCCACTGGAGCAAGGGACATTGGGCTTCCTAGCATATCTCACTGATGACTAGATGCACTATAAGTAGGAGCAGATGGCAGTCCATAGACCCTGGGCAATGAATCTGCAGAGACTGGCTGAGGATCCTGATTGCTATAGTCATGGGCCACACCATGGATTCTGGGTATGGTAGTTAGTGGGGAGGACATCATTCCAAGGGTTCTGGGCACTGTAATCCCATGGTGGCACAATGAGGATTTGGGATACTATATTTTATTTGGGGAGAAGGAAAACAGGGCAAGGATTTTGGATATCATGGTCCTGGGACATGTTTCATGCAGGGATTTGGGTACATTAGTGTGGAAACCTGCCAAGGTTACATCCTCCGCCAGGGATAACATAAGGATTATACACATTAGCATCCTGTAGCTTGTGGAAGGGTATGGATATCATCATTCTCAGGATGGTCACACTGATGTTACTGGGTAGCAGAGTCCTTGTGAATCAGTCTGGATAGTTAGTCTTTATGGAACTTCCAGAGGATTCTGCATTCTGTATTCGGCAGGGTTGTGTGAGTCTCTGGGTACTGCAGTCCTTTGATCATACAGAGTCTTTGGGTTCTTGGAAGGAGGGGCCATGAAAACATAAAGCTACTGTAGTACATGTGTGTGCATGGAGAGGCTTTATGATACCTTGGTGTCAGGGTGGGGGAATGAAGAGGTAGTTTGACAGGTGAGATTCTCAAAGAAAAGAACACACGTGAGACAGACATCAGTCCGTAAGGCAGGCAGCAGCAAGAGTGCAGCCTGTGTCGTTATTGCTTAACTCTTTTTCAGGTCATTATTCCGTATTTACATTCCTCATGTTTAAAGAACTGGTGCATGTGTAGTTGTCCACTGCCGAGTCATCCTTGTGTAACTGTTGCCTGGTCTGTGCCTGTGCTACACACTGGGGTTGTTTCCTCAGAGCTCACCACAGGGTTGCTTATCTGCCCCAAGTTTTGAATCCTGAAGCAATACATTTGGAGTTATGCCCCAAGTGCCAACCCCTCAAAGGTCAGGAGGAAGTCATCCCTTGCAAGCAACCCAGAGAGCTGACTCTTGTGTACAGACCACAACCTTCAGGGAACAACAGAACACTATCCATCCCAGTGTCACCACAAGGCAGCTTGTGGATAGTCAGCTCCATGTGGATCACATGAATTCTCTTCTTTTAGTGAGTGGGTCTTGCTGCAAGTCTTGGATGGTAGACACTTCCACATCCTTTACCTGCAGGGCTTGCACCTGCATCTTACGGGTCGGGGATAGAAATGCAACATTCCACTTGAAGAGGGCACAAGTCCCTCTTTGTGCTGCAGTCCTCAAAAAAGAGCCATGTGGCTTTGGTAAAACACCTTTCTCATTTGAGATGTCTCATCCATGAGCAACGTCAAAGCCTGCTGTTTCACGTGCAGGGACTGGGGCAAATGCTTAGCAGGATTTCAACCTGGAGGGATGGGTCTGGGGATGGTACCTCAGCAAGGCACTGGAGAAAACCACCAGGCCATGCACTGAGTGTGGAGCTGACTGTGATACATAGCATCCCAATTTTGGAATGTGTCTGCAATGATGGGTTTGAAAGAGCCCTTCATATATGGAAATCCCCATGTGCAGTGACTTGTCCATTGTAGGTAGGTACAACCACCCATGTTGCCACAGACACATAAGGCTTCCACAGTGGGCCAATTGGTAGGCACCATACTGAGTTTCTGGCCATCCCACCACTTGTTTGTGCCAGTAATCACCAGTTAACAATTACTGACATCAGGGGTATCCACCCTGCAGGTCCGTTTCATACTAACAGATTCACCTGCTGAATACAAAGCAGGGCTATATCCAGCAGTTTTACTGGAGTTCCTGTTATCCACTCCCAGACATTGTACATAACAGGTACTGGTCTCTGTGGGGTGGTCATGCTCCTTCAGATCTGTGCCTCAGTTACCTATTGATCCCAGGCAGAGCTAGTCCAGTTTTGTGCTACCAGTCAGTCCAATTGAGCAGGGATGCTGGCACAGTTCTCTACAAGAGGCTCTACACTGCATTGGTCAGTTCAGTGCATACCCAACAGTGTGAGTTTTGGGTATACAGGCAAATGTACTTGTTGAGGAGAAAATACTATTAGTGTGACCCATCCTAGTCATAAGGATGGGGCAGAAAGAGCAACCATTATAGGGTGATCCCACCCTTCCAGAAGGATGCAGGCCACATTTTTCCCAAGAGGGTTGTGGCAGGAATCATTATACCCCTGGCTTAGAATATCACACCTAAGTTCCCATTGCTATTGGAGTTAGGGGCGTCAGGACTGGGTGTACCACCTTCAGGGATATGGGCCACACAGCCACAGCATCACCGCCTTTCAGAGTGGGGGCTCCAGTGCTCGCTGTGGCAGCACATACACTGGAGTGGTGGCTCCAGCATGCAGTGGAGAGCACACTGAGGCCTTTGAGATCCATGATCATGGCCAGTGCTGTACTTCTATGGCATGAGTCAGTTCTTCATCCCAAGCTCTGAGGGAAAACCGAATCCCCATCAGGGGATCTGCAGGCCAATCCCAAGTCCATTGATAACAGCCTCATGGCTGTATCCATTCCAACATGGGGAGAGTTAAAGGCCCTGGTATACTTTAGAGTGTGCAGATGAACGGCTTACGTTTACAGGAGGTGATACAATGGGCTGTCACCTATATTTTGGGACTGGTCATTGAGCTGTTGGACTGCCTGTGGTAAGACCTCTACCCACCCCATGAACTTTGGCGCCAAGTAGGACAGTTTGGTTTTAAGGAGACCGTTGTTTCTCTCAAACCTTTGAACAGCCTGTGGCTGATGGGTCTCTTGGAATTTCCATCTGACATCATTGTCTCTGGCCATTGTTGCACCTGTGCCCCTGTGAAATGGGTTCCCTGGTCAGACACTGTTCTTCGTGCATTCCATATGCAGCCATCATCCATTCTGATTCCTTCATGGTATGGGCCTGGTTAGCAGAAGGAATGCATAGCCAACATCTGTGTCTGTATCCACAGTCATCGAAGCATACCTATGTCCCTGCAAGAGAGGCAGAGTTCCAGTGTAATCCCCTTGCCATTGCTGTAGCAGGTTGGGTACTTGTGGTATTCTGCCAAGCTGTGTGAGCACCCTTCGCCTCTGCAGGGTCAAATGAGTCCACTGGGGATACAACTTTACCACAGTCCTTGACTCAGAAGTCGAGGCCAGGTACTTCTTCTGTGCTACAGATTGCATGGTACAGGGTCTTACCCATTCCAGTTTCTTCTGGAGCCAAAGCACCACAGCAGAAGGTCGCCCTTGGAGAGTGGCTATTCTCATCAAGGCATGTGCTAAGTCATTCCCCAGCGGGAGAAGAGGCTTATGTCCTAAAATATGATAAATGACATGATTAGTTGTTTGCCCACGTTCACACAAGTCTCACCAAATGGCAGTACCCCATGAGAGTCGGCGCCCTGTCTGCCAGTCGTGGGTTTCCCAAGCCAGTACAGAGACCATCAGCCCTCAAGATACAGTCCCGCTGTCCATAAAGACTTGTAGGGGACTTATTTCATGAATGCATTGCCAGCAGCCACACAGCCTGCAACTCTGCCCATTGACTCATCCTGCCTGTTTGGGTTTCAAATGAGATCATTTCTGTATTAGGATAAACCACAACCACTGTGAGGCTGTGCCACAGCTAGACCCATCGTATACTAGGTACCTCTTCCCCCTCTGCATAGGAGCTAAGTGTCATGACCTGTAGCCCATCATCCTGTATTTCTTCCTGTGCTGTGTACATCATGGATCCCCAAAACATTGCCAGGTCATCTGACAATGGGCTAGTCAAAAATGAGGCCCACTGCTGCATGTATGTTCTTCCAGCCCCTGAGGTTGTGGGCCTGAGCCCCTCAGCTCCTGGTGTGAGACATCCATGTATGGACCCAGCCCTCTATACAGTGTTTAGTGTGCACTTCCACTGCTTGCTGCCCTGTGATCCCCTCACAGGTATGCAAGCAGCACACACTGCTGCCAACTGTTTCTCAGCCACGAAATACTAACTTTCACCCCTTTACACAACTGCAACAAAAATCCAATGGGGAGCTTCTGTTTCCCTTGTTTCTGCCACAGGCCCAGCCACACCCGTCCTCATCCACACTCCGTACTGGTAAATGGCAGGGTGGGGGTTCATTACCCAGAGGGTTGCCTCCAGATGTATAAGGCAATCAGAGGTTAACATAATATGAATAAAATGAAACACCCACACAGAGTTGGGCTTGGTCCCGGTGGCCAGGTTCTGGGCCACCATGCCATGACACAATGTTGTACTATGCAAATGGCTTCATGGCAACACCAGCAAGATATATTGCTTGCAGGTGAAGGCAACTTGATCCTATCTGCATGATAGCAATGGAGAATGCATTAGCTAAATCCACAACATGATGGTATTGACCCAGCATCAGGGTGAGAAGCAACCCATGCCTGCAACATTAGACACCACTGCATGCAGCAGAGGAGTCACTTCATTCAGTTCCTGGTAATCCACCTCCTCATGTCCCATCAAGCATGGGCCATACCAGGGAATTGAAAGGACTACATTCAGGGCATGTCAATCGTGCTTCATCACATTTCAAGAGAGTCCGTCCTATTTTTAAATGGCTGTCAGGGAGTCCATACTTTTTCATGCACACAACCCACATAGTCTGCATGAGAGTCAGCAATGCATGGTGTGGATGCCCTTGGGGTACTTTTCTTGCCATTGGATTCACAAACTGAGTTCACCATGTGTGGTGTCAAGCTGAGCACCACCGTCAGTATGTCCACTCCCAGTATATAAGCAGCAAGTAGGCAAATATAGATATCTTAGGGGAACAGAGCCAAGTACCAATACCCAGTGTCAGCTGGGTTGTCCAGACAGTGATGTACAGACCTCTGTCCCTTTCTATATGCACAGTAAGTCCTGTGAAATGGTCTGAGTTGCCAAAAAATAGTGTTAACTCAGCTCCAGTATCTACCAGAAATAATACATGTGGTGATACTTTGCGGACAAATACTCATTTCCACATTTGGCCTCTGGTGCCACAGAGCCCCACTAAATTGTTGCCTCGGCCTGCATCTCAGTCTGGGTAAAAGGAGGCTGTCACTTCCTTTTGTTTCACTGGTGCTGCTTTTACTTCCAGGTCCATTGGCCAGTATTGCCACTTGGGGCACAGTTGCTGTCAGAGTCAGCAACATGTCCAAGGGCTGCCTGTCTAACTTCTCTACACCTAAAGCAGAAGTCAATAGGTTTGTCCAAATTTGGTGCTGGCTGATATTCAGCAGCCCTACTGTAGGTCCTTAAGGAATTGGTCCATGTTGCCCAGGGGCCACCTGCTTTTTTCCCTTTGCTACTACAGTCTGTACTGGCATAGTGTATGTAGGTCTCACCTTACATTAGTGTGTAATTTCCACATCCCTGAACCAGGCCAAGACATCCACAGCTTCACGGACTGGCTGATCTGTTTTAGGGGATACAGGACTTCCACTACCCTGAATGTGCCAGCTGGTCCACTATCCAGGGTCACACCCTTCATGCATGCTGTAATCAGTTCCCCACCAGGGCTACTGTACTGCAGAGCAAACATCACGTGGTACAGGTCCATTTCCCTCAGCACAGAACTTGTCTAATTCATGACTTGCTCTGGCAAGTCAGCTGCATTCGCCCAATCCAGGCAAGCTGCTGCCATTAACCAGTGTCTCAGTTACTTTTCTCTCATTGCTGAAAGAAAACACCTGATGTTGAGAATTAAGGAAGAAAAGGTTTATTTGGCTCAGTTTGTGGAGGTTTCTGTCCCTACTCAGCTGGCTCCCAGGCAGGGTGGCATGGCACAGGGGCAACAGTTCAAGGTGGTGGAAGACAGCAAATACAACAAGGGAAAATGGGGTGGGGTAAGAGCAAACCTCTTTTCCTCCCTTATATCGTATGCAGGCTACCACCCCCTAGGGAAGTGTACCACACTCACCATCTCCCTGCCCTCCTCTAGCACAAGATGGGTATATTTACAAAGTGAGGACCCTGGACCCTGCTGAGTCAATTCATTAACCTTCTAAACGTTTCAAGTTGACACAAAGTGTCAACCATCAAAAGTTTGCTTACCTTCCTGTGGGACTGTTCTCTGTACACAATGAACATCTCCATGCATGGGAGGGGTGCTAGCTATATTAGCTATTTCGGGCAGCTCCTGTGGGCTTAGTTCTGTTATCAGCCCTGGCATCCCAAATCCACAGCAGCCATGTGTGCAGTTTCACCTACTTCATGCCTTGTGCCAGCACTCACAACTCCATGGCTGTGTAGGTCGTGTATGTTGTAGACTGTGGAAGTTGGCAGACCTCCTGGCTGTCCTCCTTGGGCTAGAGTTTCCTGTATCTCTACCTTCTGGTGAATGGCAGGTGTTGCATGCACATGCAGGGGACCCTCCTAGGACTCCTCTCAGAGGTGGGAACTTACACTTTTCGTGATGCTGTGGGAGAAGGCTGTAGTGTCTGGGCCTCTGAACATGACACACACAGAGGTCAACTCCTGCTCCAGATCCTCTTCAGAGTGTTTCTCTTGCCCTACTTGCCAGATGAGGACTTCTGCCTCTCGCTCTCTGTGGCAGAAAATGGTGAAGTAAAGCAAAGCCACCCACCCAGCCAACCCATGGTGGGTGGGAGAGGCCCGCATGTCTAGCATTTCCAATGCTCTCAAACATCCCCTGTCTCTGGAAAGACCATGTCCCAGTCCTTTGGAATCTTCCAAGTGACCCAAAAGGTGATCATAGATAACCAAAATGAGGCTGAGGGATGTCTGTTGAAACTCCCTGGGGCTCTTCCTCTCTGGCTGGTACTGTTTCCACAGCCGCTAGAGAGGGGACACGCACCTCACCATTCTGCTGATTGGGCCTAGTGCCATGACTGGGGCCTGAAGAGGTACTTTGGCAGGTAAGATCCACAGGGAAAAGTACACATGCGTCAGACATGAGTTCAAGATGCAGGCAGCAGTGAGAGAACAGCCCATGTTTTTATTTTTTAACTCTGATACAGGCGGTTATCTCATGTTTACATTCTTCTATGTTGAGTGCATGCAAGGTTACTGTACAAATTTATCTTTAAAATTGTGCAATACTACAATCTGAATTACAATGTAGTAACTTCCAGTTTTTACAAAACTGATACTATCATGAGTTTAGTTTACCTCCCTGCTGCTATTTCACCTTATTAGGTAAACACAGTGATGGCAAGATGCAGTGGTGCATGCTTCTAAACCCAGCAGCTGGCAGGCTGAGGCAGGAGGATCACCATGAGTCTGACGCCACTCTGGACTACATAGTGAGATCAGGACCAGCCTGAACTACAGAGTGAGAATGTGAGAATGAAATAATATGATTACCAAAAATATAATTGCATCACAGCATCAGGGGAAAAAAGGCACTTGCCTCATTACATTCAATACAATCGTTCTCTCAAAAAGAAGACAACTGCTTGCAAAACTAACTTTGAAAGTGTTGTTACTCATAAATAATACTATCACTTATAATTCTGCAGAGATTACTATAGATCATGATATCCTTTTGGATAGAAGTTATGGTCCAGCTGGTGTATGGCAATCAGAAGCTCACAGCACTTTGGGTTATTTTTAGTACATACTTGTAATATATGTTTGAAAAATAACCACCAAATTAAGCCACTGTAATATAAACAAGTAATGCACAATTTTGATATTAAGAAAGAAAAATTTCACATAAATGTATTTGTCTTACCATGTAAGAAAAATAGCCAAAATTATGTACATGATATAATATACAATGTTGAGATGTAAGTAAGTATGTCAGGATGTAAAAAACAGAACTTGCTAATTTACGAGTTGGGTGAAAACAGATCAACTTTGTCAAAAATATGTTTATAGGGGCTGGGGATATAGCTCAGTGGAATAAGCGCTTGCCTAGCAAGTGCAGGGTCCTGAGTTCGATCCCCAGTACTGCAAAAAAAAAAAAAAGAAAGAAAGAAAAATATGTCTATAAGTTTCTGAATAAATATGTCTAAGTATAACATATGAAATCAAATGCAAAAATATTGTGTTATACAGAATACAGAGTGTATACTCCCCAAATTTAAAACAAATGTAGTGGAGAATCCTAGCAATTAACCAAAAGGAATTAACAAAATTAATTTTTTATTGCTTACAACTCCTAATTGTAAAGATCAAACAAAACTTACAAAGATATGAACTCTAACTGAAAGTGAAAAACACATTTTACCATGTTTAACTCAAAGACACTATGTATTAAGCTCAAAGACACAATACCTAATTATGCCAACTCAACATGTTTATATTGAATACTGCAGAAAAACAATCCAGATATTTAAGTAGCTTACTGAAAAGCCCATAATGTATGTGCCTTATGATATTTCCATTTGGGATTCTATTTTCTGGAGAAACACTGGTACCAGTATTTTTATTAACAATTCCTACAGGTTTCCATTATATGAGAAATTTTCACAGGATTGTCAAAATGAGCCTATATATATATAAAGTTTGTCTCCAGCAAGATTTTTTCATGTATTTGACAATACGTTTGTGTGTTAAAATCTTTCCCACATTTTACATAGTTTCCATCCAGTGTGAGTTATGTCTTTGGCAAACAGCAGGAATGCTGAGTTTTTCCACACTGCTTTCACATATGGAATTAATTCCAATCACCAGCTGTGATGAAAAATTTTACACATTGCATGCATATACATGTGCTTACTCCTATATAACTTCCTTCATGTGTTTGAAAAGTGCTTTTTATGTTTAAAGATTTCCCACTTTGCTTACATACATAGGGATTTTCCACCGTGTGAATTCTTTCAAGCCTTTTACAATAATCTTATGTAAAAAAGCTACCCCATATTGCTTAGTTTCTGCCTAACGCATTTTAAATGTAGTTCTCAGTAAGTTTTATACTAAAAACTTTCCCAAATAGCTTATGCACACAGGTTTACCGTCTAATATGAGTTCTTTCATGTTTCTGACAATCACCATTTTTGATGAAAGCTTTCCCACATGGCTTACATGCATAGACTTTGTCCTGGGTTTGAATTCTTTCACGTATTTTCCAAATAACTTTTTGTATTAAAAAAGTTTTCCAACATTGCTTACATACATATGGTTTCTCCCCAGTGTGAATTCTTTCATGTCTTGTACAATTTTCACAGTAATTGAAAGATTTCCAACATTGTTTACATATATATCGTTTATCTCCACTGTGGGTTTTCATATTTTTTATAAAACCTTGAGTACCAAAAACTTTCCCACACTCCTTACATACAAAGTGTTTCTCACCAGTATGAATGCTGTCGTGTGTTTCTCAAGGACTTTGTGTACTAAAAGATTTCCCACACTGCTTACATACATACGGTTTCTTGCCAGTGTGAGTTCTTTCATGTAGTTTACAACGTTCATGTTCACTGAACGCTTTCCCACAATGCTTACATACATAGGATTTTCCTCAGGTGTGAATACTTTCATGTGTTTTACAGTGACTTTGTGTACTAAAAGCTTTCCCACATTGCTTACATGCATAGAGTTTCTCTCCAGTGTGAGTTCTTTCATGTATTTTACACTGACTTTATGTACTAAAAGCTTTCCCAAGTTGCATACATACATAAGATTTCTCTGCAGTGTGAGTTCTTTCATGTAATTTATAGTACTCACATTTACTGAAAGCTTTCCCACATTGCTTACATACGTGGGGTTTCTCTGCAATATGTGTTCTTGCATGAGCTTTACAATTACCTTGTGTCCTAAAAGCTTTCTGACGCTGTTTACATACACAAAGTTTCCCTGAAGTATGTGTCCTTTCATGTATTGGACAATAACCGCATGTACTAAAGCTTTTACACACTGCATACATACATAGGGTTTCTCCTCAGTGTGAGTCCTTTATGTACTTGACAATGATAATGTCTTCTAAAAGCCTTCCCACACTGTTTACATGCATAAGGTTTTTCCCAGTGTGAATGTTTTCATGTGTTGTACCATGACTTTGTGTACTAAAAGCTTTCACTCACTGCTTACATACATAGGGGTTGCTCCACTGTGATTCCTTTCACAGACCTGAACATCACTGAGTGTGCGGGAGACTCTCACGTTTTCCTTATATACAAAGGCCTTCTCCCTAAGGTGAGTCCTTACACTACGATGAGTGTAGGATTTCCCATATTGATCATACTTACAGGGTTCTATTCCAGTCTTTCTCCTTGCATCCTTCCGGAAGGCATGGAAATCACTGCAGGTTCTTCCATATTCCTTACACTTATACAGCTTGTCTTTTCACCCCAAATACTTAGATGTCTTCAGTCTAGTGAGATCTATGGTGGGTATATTCCATGGGTAGCATTTCCCCAACTCCTCATTTCTGTAAAGAAACAAACGAATGAATGAATCACAATAAAATGGGTCTCCAGATTAATGGTTCATCAAAAGTTCTGGTTTGATTCCTCCTAAGAAATTCTGACAATTAAATGAATGCCCTGGAGGATCCCTCTAAACAGCCCTTTGTAAGAGTGGCATTCATTTAGGAATTTTTAAATTGGTGTGTTTTGCAATACTGAAGGCTTAGTTTTTTTCTGGGAAATTGATATACATGTATATCACATATTGAGCATTTTGATACCTTTTCCCCATTGCCTTCCCCCTTGTCTCCTTACCCATTTTGTCTTCCTTATCTCCAAAATGTCAGGCTTTCCTTTTTTAATTGCTTCTCCTTTACTTTATTTCATAATGTATATTTTTGGTCTCTCATATAAGAGAAAGCATGTCACCTTTAACATTCTGTGTCTGACCTGTTTCACTTCATGTTAGGATGAAGGCCCACCCATTTCTTTTGGCAAATGACGTGACTATGATTCATCTTTGAGGCCAATTACAGAGCATATACTTTTCCCTTTTTTTCAGTGCTGGGGATTAAACATAGATCTTAGTATTGAATTATATCTCCACATCTTTTATTTCTTCTTTTGAGAGAGATCCTCAGTGATGAGTAAGTTGTTCAGGCTAACTTTCAACTTGCCACCCTGCTGAATCAGCATACCAGAGTGCTGGGAATGTACCAAGATGCTGAGCCCATAAAAATTTTTCTTTTTTCATTCATCCAGCGATGGACATCTAGGCTGATGCCATAGCTTAGCTGCTGTAAATTGTCAGGCTTTCAGTATGGATATGCATGCGCCATTAAAATATGATAATTTCAACTCTTTTGGGACTATACTCAGAAGGGTACTTGTGGATCAAATGGAATTTCTATTTTCAGTTTTTTAGTTTTATACTGATTATCATAGTGGCAATGTTTGACATTGCCCAAACTGCTGGAGGATGCCTGAAAGAATTTTAAAACATAAATGGACTTAAATGTCTGGAACATGGCTTGAAAACGTTGGTTATTAGAACATTTGCATTCATTTCTGCTTGGAAAATTGTTTCAAGGTTAGCAATTCTTTACCTAATGAAAGTCTCATATATAAGTAGATAGAATAGATCTATGTATACATAAACAGATATCCTGAAGATGTGTTTCTGTCAAAATTCAAAATTTATTTGTTTTCATATATACCTATATAGAATATCTAAATGCAATTTCATACATTTTCAGGGAGTGATCATCAAAGATCATTTTATGTATTTATATCTCAGATAGTGTCAGGGTATCAGTACTTCATTGTTTCAGGGTATCAGTACTTCATTTCCAATGCTGGAATATTTCTCCCTTCAGCTGTCAGATTATAGACGCTAAACTATATACATCTTTGGAGAATATTGTGAGCTTAAATAAATTTGAACATGGCCACATTTCCCGAGGTGTAACACTTGTGTTCACACTGAAATTGAGGAACATTCCTTTGTCTTTTCAGTGCAAATTACCTCACATTTCTCCAGTCATTTTTACACTCTTCTTCCTCGTTATCCCAGGCGCTTCCTGAATCACATAGAAATACAAGGAGAAACTATATTACCACACAAAAATGAACAGGATCCAGTTGAATTCGTGGTATATCATAAGCAGGCCGGAGATATTCTACAAAATGTTTTCAAATTCTATTTAAGGAAACTGCAGTGCTGAGCAACAATGTTCTCTGATTGTATCAGTGAGAAAGTGCTATCACCTTACCTAGAGCAGCCATGTTCCTAAAAGTGTCCCTCATCACCTCTCTGTAGAACTTCTTCTGGAATGGATTCAGCAAAGCCCACTCCTCCATGGTGAAGTTCCCAGCCACATCCTCAAAGGTCACTGCCGCCTAAATAATGACACATATGTTTCTTGAGGGAAGGTTGAGAATCACAGCCTGGGATCTTTCAATTCCTCTCATAAACAGTTGAATTGAAAGACAGGTGTGGCGGTGCATGTCTAGAATCCCAGCAGTCAGCAGGCTGAGGCAGGCATACTGCCATGAGTTTGAGATTAGTGTGGGCTACACAGTGAGTTCAAGGCCAGGTTGAAGTGCATAGTGAGACACCACCTCAAAACACATAAAAAAAAAAAAACTAAGAAGCCGTATGGCTGCTGAATCCTTTAAATATTGACTCTGTGCCTTGGTCATCAAATCCATGTGTATGCACGTTTTTTTCAGTCAGCAATTCTGATGCTAGGTTGCCATTCGCTGCAGAAGCAGCAGCAGAACAGGAGCACTGATTCTTCTACTGGGTCCCTGTTAGGCCCCTGAGCACTGTCTCTAATGCACAGCTCAAAGAGAGAGCCTACAAGATCACCATCCACAAAACAAAAGGGCAGGTGAAACTCTCATGAACTGATTGATAGCACAAAGGTAATATCTCTTCTCCAACCTTACTTTTTATGACACTGAGTTATTCCTTCTTTGACTGTACTTCTGCAGCATTTTGAAACTTGAATTTTATCACACAAAAAATTTAATATCAAATAAGAGTTATGAATAATTAAAATGTTAATGGAAAAAGTTTCATTGCAAAAAGGCTTTGAAGATTGTAAACTAGGAAAAGGTAACATTTTGTCTTACACCTTAGTGTCAAAAGGTAGTCCCCTTGCACTTAGATACAAGAAATTCTAGGGAGATATGGACAGTAATGAGGAAAAACAAATTAATATAATGTATTATATACACTGAAAACCAATACATCACAAAGTAATAGAAACAAAAGCAAAATTTTAGCCAGGTGGGATGGTGCACTTGGGAAGTCAATGCAGAAGAATTGCCAAGGAGTTCAAGGCCACCCTTAGCTACAGAGTAAATTTAAGGTGGTCTGAAATAAACAGTGAGACCCTGCTCAAACTTCCCCCATGAAACAACAGCTTCACAAATATGTCACTGAGGAAAGGAGATTTTTGATTTGGTAAAAGTTTCTATCTGTACGCTATAGAAATCTAACAACATTCAATGTACATGTTAACCAAAAAGTTTGATAGCTTACATACTATACATGAAAGAGACTGAAATTCTGCTTTTGTGAGCCTGCACTACTATTATTAGAGAAAATGACCAATGGCTCTTAGGAAGGAAGGCAGTTTTCAATGGGTCCATTGAAATATATATATATTGCATCATGGTAGAGTTGATGTTATGTGTCTTTGGAGGAAGTACAAATGTGTTTCAGTTATGTTCAGTGAGAAAAAGGTGTGTACTTTTCTATCAGGTTAATAAGATCCCTTTGAAACTCTGGGCTGATTGGGTCCTCAATCTCTGAAATGTGTGTGCAGCAAGGCCAGACAAAAAGAGGCAAATGAAGTGGTTTCAAGGCACCAGGAGGATCAAGGCCCTCTCATAGAGTTCAAGATTCTCTGAGGGCTACAACCATGATGTTTTCCTGATGTCCCATATTTATTTGTTTATCAGAAGGGAAGAGAGTACTCAAGAAGGGTGGAACCACTCAAGAACTTCTCCAAGTAAGGTATTAAGTTAATTCACCCAGGAGTGAAATGCCTGAGGTTACAGTCTTTATTGAGGTAAGATCAGATGTAGCTGTGCTTCGCTGTGACCTTCTCTTATCCTCTGAGGTTTTCCAGCATCATTTCCCCTACACTCCTACATGTAGGAGTTTTAATATGGATTAGTGACTCACAGAGGTTCACTTACTATGAGTCCACCATCCATCTGCAGATAAGGCACCTAGGCCTTGGACACACTCACAAGTAAAAATGGAGAGTCAACACGTTAATTTCAGTCCTGCTCAGAGCTGCTTTGCAGTGGTCTCCGTTACTCTTGTATGTAAAATAATTAACTTACCTATTGGAATGGGAAATATTAACTTGAATTCCCTTAGAATGCATAGTGAAAGAACTTTTTGGAAGATGGCAACCAGACAAGCAGCAGAGAAAGATCCTCCCAGAGGATCGCCCTCCAGACACTGGAATATAGTAACATGCGAAAGATAAGAAAGAGAGAAGCAGATCCCCTGGTCCCAGGAAGGATTTGAAATGAGAACTGAAGCCCTCAGAAAGAGCAAACAAGATCCCTCCTGCAGGAAAAGCTCGGGTGGCCTCCATGGCACAGTTAGAGGAACAGGAAGAACAGAAAGAGGGAGTCACCACCCCATACACACCCTTGGACCACTTGGCCATTTCTACACTCATAGCTTCAGCTTATAAGCCCACACTTGTGGGAGGCTCCTGACTTGGCCAGAGGAGAGGTGAATTCCAGCAGCTGGGCCAAAACTGCAGCAGAGAAGGCACAGCCCAGAAAAGAAGCAATGGCAGTTGGAAGGTATTGTCGAACCCAGCTCGATGATGAGAAGTTACAACAAGCCGTATATCAGTTTGCCCACTCTGCAGTGATGCTTTCTAATCAGTGCCCTGAGGCAAGGCAGAGACAAAGCAACCAGTACACAGCCTGCCACACCCAGCTCTGCACCTGCCCCAAGGCTGTGGCCTGCTACCTCTCCCCTGTGAGAGCAACTACCAGCAGAGTCTAGCAGAGAGCAGTGACAGTGACCATAGGGCCAGGACAATTTCCGGGCATCCAGCCAATGAGCAACAAGGAACTGGAGCACAACAGTAAGGGAGGTGCAGATGGAGGAGGGACAGATGGCCCCGTGTCCTTCTCACGCCAACACCAAACAGGAAGCACCAGCAGAGTTCAGGGCTTCAGCTCCCACCCTGAACTCCCCCTGTGAGCACCTTGAGAGTTGGCACCCCTGTCATCGTCTAGTGTGACGGGGGCCCTGGGTAAGGGTCTCAAACACTCCAGGACACAGGGGATCCAGAGCCAGAACAGCACATTAGCCTGCATAATGTGACTTTATTGGAAGTTCCTTATATCATTTAAAGAACAATGACTTGTTTACATTATCATCCATCACCCAGTTACCCAAGTTAAACTTACACAATCTTGAGGCAGAAGAGATCAGCAGATATGATGTTCTTGCTAGTGTACACAATTCTTAGAGAACATAGCTTAGCATTTGTAAATTTGAACAAGGCAAGTTAAGCAATATCTGGAGACTATTTATTCCTTTTGAAAATAGACAAAGGCCTCTTCCTGTTTTGTACTTAGCAAGTGAACTAATAGAGCATGAGACCATGGGGAGAGTGAGCCTGCTCTCTCTCTATAACTCTAGTCTGCCAGAGTTATTTAACCCTTTAGTCAACTCATCGTTCTTCTTACTTTATAAGCACAACCAGGGGGCCTTCTGCCTATATCACATTTTTTTCGTTTTTATTTTGTTTAAACACCATCGCCTTTTAAAGAGTATATATTGATTGTTGAGATGGTTTAATACAAATTATATACATAAGTGTTACAATGATTATTATAAGTATGAGAACAATTTCCACCCCTCCAGCGGTGTGAGATAGACTCTGAATCAAGCTTTTAGGGTCCATTTCTTCTAATTGTTTAAAAAACATTTTTGTTAGTTGCACAGAATCATCATTAGTAAATTTTTTTTTCAAACATTTTATGTATTTTTTTTGTAATTGATTTATTTGATATACAGCTGTTTCATTTTTATCTAAGTATCTTTTGATTACTTTTTACTCATGTTCAGAAGAGTTATATGGAATATTTGTTACACAAAAAGTAGTCGAGTTCCAATCACAAATTAATTGGAGCCTATGTTTAATTGTAAGGATCTTTTTTCCCATCCATCCAACAATCTGCTGTAATATATCTATTTGTGTTTGTAATCGTGTGTCAATTTGTGCTTGTGATATCCATAATTCATGAGAATCTTTATGTCATTGTTCAACAAATTGTTTTGTTTGTATAGAAGTGTGTAAGGCAATACCAGAGACAGCCGCAACAGTGGTAACTGTTATTAAACTAAGAATAACGGCAACTATGACTCCAGTCATTTTTTTTTGTTTTAAACAATTTTTAAAAATATTCTAAAACAAGAGAATCAATAGGATTCTGAGACCATTCTCGATGTAAGTGAACAGGTAACCATATATGTGTTTTTTGTTGTACAATCATAAGAGAGTATCCTTCTTCCCACGGTATAGATGAATTAATACAGGAATATAATCGACATTTAGTACAATTGATCGTATCAGACAAGGTAAAATTTCCAATTAAAAATAGATAAGGTAATGGAATACAAGTAGTAATATTTGTTACAGAAAATTGAGTAAAGGTGTAATTAGCATAAGAGTTAGCCGTTCCTCCATGGGATGTATTAAACATATACACAGATTTCAACACAGCGGCAGCTTTTCAGAGGTGCGATTGTACATGGTCAGGAAATTCCAAAGAAGCTATACTAGGGTCCGCGATTCCACCATCTCCCCATAACATCAACTTAGAATTAGTTATTGTTTCATTCCATTGATCCTGCTCCGGGATTATAGTAGTATTGGAGAGATCACAATTGTTAATCCATTCAGAACAGTTCTTTAAAAATTGACCATATGGTCCCCACATTACAAAATGGTCTTTAACCTTCCCAAATTTCCCAAGGCATTTTCGCCAAACAAAAGGTTGATAGTGAGGATTATTATAAGTAAAATCGGGGCAGGAGGGATAAACATTAGAAACAGGATAAGTAATATTTTCCCATGTCATATTCACGGACCAAGCAGAAATCCTATGTAACCTAGTTCTTTCCAAACTTGTGGCATTAGCATGAAGTATCCAACGCTGCCAACCCATCTGCAGACAAGGTGGTTCCCCTAAGCATAAGACAGGTCGGCGGCCTTGGTAGGTCAAATTAAATATGGCTCCATCATCTTTATTAAGATAAGATTATGATTTGGTGGGGACAAAATAGGGGGAGTGGAATATAATGAGATATCAATGTCTCCCCATAATACTGGTTCTAGTAAGGGAGGATTTGGAATATAAGCCCAATAAGCTGTATGATTTACCTCAGATGCAGAAGAGACAGTGAGAAGGGCACACATTGCCAAAAATAAGTTTTCTGCCGTCATATCTTTACCAGCTCTATGTAACACCTTTTGCGCTTCACTACTTAATTTCTTAATTTGCCCCCAGGTCGGAAGTGGGGACAGATTAGGCTGTCGTCTTCTCCGATGTCCCAAACGTAATTGAGCCATTGCTTGAACAGGAATTTCCTCTATATTTTGATCAGGCATCTGTCTAGATGGATATGGATTATGTCGAGGAGCAGTGCAAAGAGGGCCGGATTTTAATCCACCTCCCAGGGATCCAGCGTGGTTCGCCATTATCTGTGGAAACATAACCATATCCCTTTCCTCTATATAATAATGTTCCCCTTTGCCGTTCCATATCTGGTGCTAATTTGATCCATACTGGCTGTGGAGTATACTCCTGTTGTCGCTGTTGTTGCTGTTCATAATGTTTTTCTGCTCTTGTTATTATATCTCCTTGTGGTAAATTTAAAAAGTTTAATATGAATAGTACTTGATGTAAAATACTTCTAGGATTGTTAATAAGAGAAGGGAATAATTGAAAAATGTCATCATGTATATTCCTCCGTTTTAATTTTTTTATTTGTAGTTTTAATGTAGCATGGGCTCTTTCAACAATAGCTTGTCCTTGTGGATTATATGGAATGCCAGTAATATGTTTTATATTATATAATTGACAAAATTGTTGAAATTTATTGTTAGTATAAGCTGGGCCATTATCTGTTTTTAAAGAAGCTGGTACGCCCATAATTGTAAAGGTTTTTATAAGATGTTGAATAACATGTTTAGAGGTTTTTCCTCCTTGAGCAGTAGCCCACATAAATTGAGAATATGTATCGATACAAACATGTATATATGTAAGATGTCCAAAGGAGGACTCATGAGTGATATCCATCTGCCATAATTTATTAGGTTGTAGTCCTCTAGGATTAGATCTAGAAGGAACAATACGTAAATGTAATGGTCGACAAATAGGACATTGTTGAACAATTTGTTTAGCCTGTCTGTAAGGTATTTTATATTTAAAATGTAAATTACCAGCAGTAGAATGAAAGTAGTTATGATCTTCTTGAGGGGAAGAGAATAAAACTAGTTGGTCAGCTTCAGTATTGTCAAAGACTAAAGGTCCCAGTAAATGAGAATAAGAACGAATATGAGTAATATATACTGTAAAGTTTTTTTTAATGTTTTTGTAAATGAAGAAATAAATTATGTAAAGTAGGTTTTGAAGAATAAGTGACAGCAGTTAATATATTTTTAACAACACCTACAACATAAACAGAATCTGTAATAATATTTAAAGTTTTTGTGAAAAATCCTGTAATACCTTTATAGCAGCATATAGTTTATTTTGTTGTACAGAATTAAAAGAAGTTATTTTAGACCAAAATTTTTTAGAGGACCAATAAGCGCTTTTAGTTTTTGATTCATCAGTAAAAATAGTCATAGCTGTGGTTATTGGGTCTTTTTAAATTATTGAATCAAGTATAAATTGTTGTTTTTGGAATATATCCCATAATTTTTCTTTTGGAGAATGATATGAAGTTGTTCCTCCATATTTTATTAATGTTATTTGTATTATTTTTGACGTTTGAAAAATATATTTCCATTGTTCTTGTGGAAAAGGGACCACGAGAAAAGAAATGTCTTGACCCATTAAAGTAAAACATCGTTGTTGACCTTTACGTATAAGCAAAGCTAACTGTTCCACATAAGACATAATAGCTTTTCCAAATCTTATTTTAGTGTAAATCCACTCTAAAGGTTGTTCATTTTGTCCCAACAGAGTGGTGGGATACTTAAAGGTATTTAATAGATATAATGAGACGGGCAAAGTTAAATGAATCCTGTTTAAAAAGGCAGTTTTAATTTTTTCTTCTACCAAATTTAATTCTTGTTCTGTTTTAGGAGTAAGAGTTTTAGTATTATTTAAAGAAGAATCTCCTTGGAGAGTAGAAAATAAATGTCGCAATTGATAAGAGGGAATTCCAAGAACAGGTCGAAGCCAATTTATATCCCCTAATAATTTTTGAAAATCATTTAATGTTTTTAATGAGTTTTGTCTGAAGGATATTTTTTGAGGAAATACTTGTTGTCTTGTGAGGGTGTATCCTAAATATTGTGAGACTTGTTCCCTTTGAATTTTTTCAGGAGCTATATAAAGGCCAAATCGAAATAATTGATCAGGTAAATTTTGTAAAATGATTTCTAAATCTTGCAGGTTTGGGCTAGCAAACAATAAATCATCCATGTAATGTATAATGTAAACTAGGGGCCACTGAGCTCGAATAGGTTTTAATGTTTTATTAACAAACAATTGACACATTGTGGGAGAATTTATCATTTCTTGAGGTAAAACTTTTCATTGAAATCTTTGATGTGGTCCTATATGATTTATTTGAGGAATTGAAAATGCAAATCGTTTAGAATCAGAAGGATGTAAAGGGATATTAAAGAAGCAATCTTGCAAATCTATTATTAAGATATGCCAATCTTTAGGTATCATTACAGGTGACGGGAGACCGGGTTGGAGGGCTCCCATAGGAAACATGGATTTATTAATTTTTCTTAAGTCTGTTAATAACCTCCACTTGCCTGATTTCTTTTTTATTACAAATATTGGAGAATTCCACGGAGAGGTAGAGGGTTTTATATGTCCTTTATTTAATTGTTTTTTAACAAGTTTTTGTGTAGCTTGTAATTTAAGGGCTGATAAGGGCCATTGTTCTGTCCAAATAGGATTATCATTTTTTATGATATTTTTATAGGTTGCATCTACAAAATTAAAATTGTATATAAGCTCCCCATTGTTCTAATACATCTCTTCCAATAATACTTACAGGTGTGTCTAAGATATATGGTTTTAAAACTGCAACTTGGCCATCCTCTGAAATTATGGTTATATGAGTTTGTGCTTGTCCAATCATTTTTACTGGAGAGCTGCTCACACCCTTGATATTACAGGGTATTGTATTATAAGAAAGATTTTTAGGCCAATCCTGGGTTTTTATTATTGTAATATCAGATCCAGTATCAATTAAAGCAGAAAGTTGTTTAGATTGTAATTTTACTTTTATTAAAGGCTGTCTTTGTGATATTTTTGTAGCCCAAAAAACATTAATTGGATTTGTGCTGCCAAAACCTCCTTGTCGAACATTACTGGAAGTCCCTATGGGATGATAAGGCAACAGCAAAATTTGAGCAATATGATCCCCTCTCTTAAAGGTAATATCCGCTAGTGATGACATTAAAATTTGTATTTCACCTTTATAATCTGAATCTATTATTCCTAGATGTACAGTAACTCCCTTAGCATTTAAACTAGATCTTCCAGTTAATAATCCAAATGTTCCTAAAAGTAAAGGACCAAAAATGCCAGAAGGAATCTTTTTTGGCATTTCGCCTCCTTTTAAGGAGAAATTATCTATGGCTGGTATGTCCACGGCGGCACTGTGCTGTGTCGCTGGGGCGAGGGAAAAGATGTTTGGTCTGTCCCCGTTGTTTGAAATGGGCCCGGGACTTGGCCCAAAATTTTGTTTCCCTGATTCATTACATTTATAGGATTAACTTGGGAAACATTTTTGGAATGACATTCCCGCGCCCAATGTTTGTCCCTATGACACTTAGGGCACATTCCGGGAATTTTTTTCTTGTTTATTTTTAATATCTTTGGACATTCTTTTTTTAAGTGGCCTTCTTGACCACAACCAAAACACTTGAATTGAGATTTAGTCTCCTTTTGTAAATTATGCCAAGTGGAGGTCAATGTTTCAGCAAACAATTGTATTTTTTGTGTTTTTGAAGTGATATCCCTACATACTTTAAGATAAGTGTTAATATCTCCACTATCTTTAACAGGTAAAATAGCTCTCTTACAATCCTCATTTGTATGTTCGAATGCAAGAATCTTTATTAATTGTTGCCGAGCAGATTCTCCCACAACAGTTCTTTCAATAGTTTTTAATCGAGATAAAAATTCCACATAAGGTTCATTAGCCTTTTGGACTACTTTAGTCCATGAGCCATAATGCTCTCCCACGGGACAAATTCGATCCCATGTTTTCAAAGCAATTTCCCGTAATTGTTCATGAATCTCAGCAGGGGCATTTATTTGTTGCGCTACTTCATCATAAGCCCCCGTTCCTGATAACATGGGGAACGTAATTCCACGAACAACTGGATTTTGACTTGCCGCGTTCAATTTAGCCTGATCAGTACATCCTTCCATAAACCACATCTGTCACTGGAGATACTCGGGTTCCCTTAATAATGATCTAGCTAATATCTTCCAATCCTCTGAAGCAAAGTTATTATAGTGTTTTGCCGTAGCTTGTAACATTTTTTTAACATAATGAGATTGAGGGCTGTAAAGAGTAACGGCTTTTCTCAAACGAGAGATATGATCAATGTCAATTCCTTCATATCGGGGTGGCTGCGCCACCCCTGTCACAACCCCGGGCCTGATAACAGGAAAGGCATAACGATGAGGAGAGGAGTCCGCATCCTCGGATTCTTCCGAAGAGGTTTGAGCATGAAATTGCAACTCTCGATGTCGTTGCATAGCGGCAGTAAAAAAAGGATTAAGTGGGGGTGGTCTTTCAATCAAAGGGGTCTCTTCTCTTTTTCCTATGCGTTTTAATTTATTTATTATCTATTTCAACAAAGTTTCAGATATTACGGAAGAGGGTGAAATATCGGGCGCAGGAATCCCTTTTTCTTTTAGTTTTGTTTCTTTTGATTTTACCTCGTCTTCAGAAGTCTGGGTATTAATTAATTGCTGAGTGTCAGTCTCCACCTTTTCCTTTTCCTCAGAATCTAAAGGTAAATCTTTTATAGAAGGAGTCACCTCCGTTTGAATATTATTGATTACTCTTTCATCGTCCATAGCCTTAAACACAGCATATAAAATAGACCAGATTGACCAAAAACGAATAGGGATTTTTTCTCCCTGCCTAACAGCTCTTTCAACATTATATCTTATTCTTCTCCAATTATCAATATCCATAGTACCCTCCTCTGGAAACCAGGGATTCCATTCTTTAACCACTTTTAAACGCATTTCTAAATCAGAAGTAGATATAACCACCCCATAGACAGCCAAAGAGTGTTTAAGAATTTTTATGAAAGGAGCAGAAATAGATTGTCCCGTCTCCCCGTAATAAAAGATACTCACCTTCCCGAACTTCGATCTTCAGGGTCCCTGTTCGGGCGCCACTTGTCCTCGTCTAGTGCGACGGGGGCCCTGGGTAAGGGTCTCAAACACTCCGGGACACGGGGGATGCAGAGCCGGAACGGCACATTAGCCTGCATAATGTGACTTTATTGGAAGTTCCTTATATCATTCAAAGAACAATGACTTGTTTACATTATCATCCATCACCCAGTTACCCAAGTTAAACTTACACAATCTTGAGTCAGAAGAGATCAGCAGATACGATGTTCTTGCTAGTGTACACAATTCTTAGAGAACATAGCTTAGCATTTGTAAATTTGAACAAGGCAAGTTAAGCAATCTCTGGAGACTATTTGTTCCTTTTGAAAATAGACAAAGGCCTCTTCCTGTTTTGCACTTAGCAAGTGAACTAATAGAGCATGAGACCATGGGGAGAGTGAGCCTGCTCTCTCTCTATAACT